>APFE031563516.1:0-63026 GCA_000404065.3 Pinus taeda
GTTATAGATCTCTATGCTTTGATGGTATTATGCTGCTTTGACTCTACAGGTGTTCTTTGAAGTGGGACAAGTGAGGAAAGAGTGGTGAAGCTCTGTCAAGGGGGGAGGAAACAAGCAAGGAGCAAAGCGAAAGACTGAGGTTGGTACTCTCTGCTTCTCTCTCATCTATCTCTCGTAAAGGAAAACACAAGTAACTTTAGTTTGTTTGTTTCTAAGATAGCTACCCGTCTTAGTGGGACTAGTAGCTTTGAATGGACACTAGTTTTCCCGATAACGCTTGGACTGAATTATGTTAGTTGACCCAAGTCCTACACATGTCAAATTTGTAGAATTTGGTCCTGTTAACACCCAGGTTGTTCCCTATGACTCCCAAGGGAATACGGCCAGGGTAACCACTAACCAATCTTTGGATTACAGCTTCTAGCCCAGTTGTAATTAGAGAGGGCTCTCTCTGTTAGGTTTGTCTCTGTTCTATGGAGATTTTAGGCTAGTTATGAAATGAAGGGTTTTTTGGTTTTTGTTTGGTTGGGAGGATGTTTTCTGATAGTTTTGAAATGTTCTTTGCAAGTAAAATTAATCCATTGGGCAATGCAGTCTGTGGCTGTTGGTTTCTTGAAATCTTGAGTTTGGTGCAGCTAGAGTTACAGGGCCTTTTATATATTTCGTGAAACAAACTTTAGATTGTGATAATGGAGTGTAAACAACCAGTGAAAAGCAGTTAAGAATTTTTCACTAAGATGGGATGTGAGAAAGGGACGTATTCCTCAGGAGCAAACTTTGAATTCCTGAAACAATAGATCACTGTGATGATATAGTGTGAAAGGTAGCAATTAAGAATTACACTTTCATTACCATAACTCAAGAAAAGACAATTAAAATAGCTTAGATTGAGTTCAGGGTAGTTTGTGATTAAGTCCTGGAACTATTCTTTTTCCTAGCTATTAACTGTTTAAACATGGGAAACATGAATGATATATGAAAGATAACAAACACATAACAAAGAGTTACAAGAGAAACTTATTGAGTCATGAGATACGCAGGAATCCTGCAACATTCAGCTAAACACTAGCAAAACATCAAGAGACACAGAGCTTTGGAAATTCCATCATCCTTTGTATTACTTCTCTGAGGATTACAGCAAAAGAAGAGCAGAATAGATGTGAACAATATTTTACATCCAATGTCCAACCCCTGCTAACAAGTGCGAGGGGGAATATATAGCAGTCTCATACAAAATATCTCAGGCATTGAGTCATTTGAGAGGGAAAATATCTTCTTTAACTCGTACAGAGATTGCAGATGAAAAGTTATTACAACCTTTAATAAACTTTAAAGGCTCTTAACTCCTGTCAGAACAATTTTGACCTTTGGAGCTCACGGAGTCGGTTGAGCACTTTGTTATAACTGCTGAATGACGTGTCTGTGTAGCTGTGTTTTCCTGTAGCTTCTCGGCCCTGTCACCTGTGACTGCTCGTGCTGCTGTGGTGGCCGAATACTTGTGCTGAGTTGGCTCAGCCTCTTTTTGCATACTTGCTGATGTGTCTTTATCTTCCTGTGTACGAAAATTTAAATATTTTCAAAAAGTAAAATCATAATTACTGACTTTGATTTAACAGTAATTTATCAAATTTTCCCACACATCTGGTGTAGGCAATTGATGCCTCAAAATTGACCCCATGGTCTCATCTGCCTCTGTGTATTTGTAAAAATGGGGAGGCTCATCAAACAAGTGTGTGATTTCATTCATGATAAAAAACAGACTTTCCACCCTGTTGAAGAGGATCTTCCCTGTTACTGGTCCTGTTGCTGATGAACTTGCTGCCTCTGAGATTTGATTTCCTGCAAAAGTGTTCACTCTCTTAGCATATTTCTCATGTGAGAGCAACTTTCCTGATGGCTCCAGCAGGCTAGGCAGACCCCTGTTTTGCAATGCCATAAACTTGTTCTGGAATTTGTTGATGTCTGCTGGCATATCCTGGGTTCTTCTTTCCAGGGTCTGAATCAGGTTTCTCAATGTTAGGACCCTTTTTATCAGTGAGATGGTCTCTGTCCTGTTTCCAATTCCCATTTTAATGCACTGGGAGCTAGTCCTATAATTTAGCATGTTTATCATTCTAGTGGCAATCTCAGGCATACTGCCTAGAGATGCCCTTGCCCGTTGTATCTCTCTGTGTTCTTTTCCAATGAGCGTTATTTGCTCATGGATGGCCTCAATATACTCCCACTGATATGTGATGGACTAGCCAATGTTGCCCCATATGACCCTTTTGAGCTCAAATGTGACCCTATCTAGTGTGAGCTCTTTTTCCAGCTCAGTTATCCTTTTCTTGAGGGCCTTTACCTCCTTCTCTCTTTCAGCCACATTCTGCTTGGACTTGTCATATTTCTCATTTATTTTTTCCAGACTATCCTTGGCTTGATTTAGCTCTGACATCTGAGACTCCAAGACTTGAATTTCATTCCTCAACTTTTGCATATCAAGGCTTTCAGCCTGCTCTGTTGTTGGTGCTGCCTGTTGTACCTGCTGGCTGGGAGGGGCAGTGGTTTGAGGGATTTCCTCAAGATTTATTGTTTGTGGAGGAGGTTCTGAGGTTTTCCCTGCCTCCTTTTGCTGTAATGCTGCTTGCAAGGTAGCCTCTGATTCCTGCAGCTTTTCTTGAGTATGGATGAGCTCTTTTTATAATGTCATGAGCATGGCAGCTGCATCCTTCTCTTGCTTGAGCTGGGCAACCTCTTTGGTTTGAGGATGAAAAGTTGCTGGGATTTTTAACATCTTTCTCAATGCTGCCATATCAGCATCCCTCAGCTTTAGGATTTCTTGCACTGCTTTAACATCTTTAGGATCATGCCCAAGCTCTATTATAATTTCCTCTAGAGCTTTGATCCTATTGTCCTTAGCTTGAGAGGAAGCCCTTTCCAGCTCAAGTTGTGCAGCGGTGTTATTTAGGCTATTTTGCAGCCTATAGTTTACCAGGGTTTTATCTGCCAATGTGGCATAGACCATCTCACCCGTTTGTTTGTGCAATTCTATTTGATCCATTGGGTGGATGTCTTTGGACAGGACCTCCAGGTTGGTCCTGATATAATCTGCAGCTGATTGTGGTTGCTGCACTGTTGGTGTAAAATGGCTCATGATCATTTTTCCTTCATGTGCATCATATGCAGACATGAGCCTTTGCTCGTTTGTAGGAGCCATTTTCAATAGGTGATTATATAGTTGCAGCTTTAATGGTTCATTTTTGCTTTTTATATCCTTAAACTGCTACTTAATGCTTTTCTCACCTTCCCTCCTTTGCCCTGAAGAGCTTACTTCTCCTACTGCTGCCCTGTCTTGCTCTTATTGGAAAGAGCTGGCTGAGGCTTCCATGCTGGGCAGGCCTGTACCTGAAGTCTGCCCCATTGGCATTTCCTCTTCAGAGAAAGGATTTAGCCTTTTCCTCTTCTCCCCTTGGTTTGATGATGCAGTAAGGGGAGTCTCTCTGTCTCTTTTTCTGTTCACGTCCTCCCTTTGAGGGGTTTGGAGGACAGAGGAGTCAATCCTTGAATCTTGTCTGGGGGATGCCATTTATGCTGGCTGCTGCTGTGTGGCCATTGGGACCTCTGCTGTCTGTTTCCCCTGTACCTGTTTCTCTTTTTGCTGCTGTACCTGTTGGGGTGGCTGCACCTGTCCCTGCTGTGCCTGTTGCTCTTCCATGTTCTTCTCCTTGCCTTTGATCTGAGCTTGGCTTGTGGTTTGGACTGCCTCTTGATGTGCTATAGATGATGAGGCAACTGCTCCTACTTGAGGCTTTGGCAGAGCGAATACCTGTGGAGGAGATTCCAAGTCAGCTAATTTCAAAAGATGCCTTCTAGCTCTTTCATTCAATTCTTCTTGTGTGACTGGTTCCTCCAGTGTACCCCTCTTCCATTTTGGTTGGTTGGCAAATTTTTCAATGTGGGGCAGACTCACATGGTCATAGCTAGAGAGCTTATATTTTAGCCTTATGAATGATATGGAATGATTAGGGTCATAGGGTTTCCAAAGGAAACTGGTTTTCAGGCCAAGGCATTCTAGCTTTCTATCAGCTTCTTTCTAGCCTTCCCTTTTGTTCAAGACAAGGTGGCCCAATTGATTTTTCACCTTTAGCTGTGCCTTCTTGCCCTTGCCTGCAAAGCGTACCATATCAGCATTCCCAAATTGCCTGAAATATTCAAGGGCAAATAGTCTCATAGGCACATACTTGGGAAATCTGTATGGGGGTAACTCACACCAATATATTCTGATTACGGTGTGGTGTTGGTAAAAGTACCAATCCCCTATGCTGTACACCTTGGATAACTGCAGGATCCTCTGCATCTCATTAGTCAGTCTTGGAGGAGGCGAGCTTAGGAATAAAGACATGGATGGGTGGATGAAGAGGTCCATGAATTCATAGTAGGTATATGGAGAGTAGGTTCTCCTATGAAACACTGAGGTCCAGTACACTACTGACCTTGGATTGCCTTGTGCATCTGTTCTCTTAACAACAAAGGAGAACTTCTCATGTTGATAATATAGAAGGAGGTGGTAGATGTAGGAGGTGTATCTGAACACCTTCTCTCTTGACAGGTTCAAGAACTGCTCATGCATCTTATCTGAAATGTATGTGGCATAATCATAATAGATTGGACTCTTGCCAGGGGAAAACATAGTCATCATCACTAATACAGTTTCATCAACAAATTCAACTGATTTGTACCCCAAGATGGAACTGATCATGTCTGCAAGATCTACACCTAGTTGATTTAGGTAACCATAAAAAATAGGAGGGTACAACACAGTGTCAGAGTCTTTAATGAACAATTGGTTGAGCTTTATTATTTGTGCATCTGTTAGCATCTTAGCTCCTTGGTTGATCAAATCCAATAGAGACAAGGGGACCAATTTCTTCTGAGTCTTGAACTGTAGCATTTCTTTAATGGCCTCAGGGGTTATGTAGAATACCACTGAGCCTGAAGGGTCAAGCACAGCTCTTTGCATGGTGTCATAGCAGACAGCACACAGATGAATCAGGTCAGGGAATTGGTTGACCTGAGGGAGCCTGAAAATTGGGAGGAAGGAATCCCAAATGCGTAGTATGTCTGTCCCATCCTTATGTTTGGCCTTAAGCTCATTCAGCAGGTGGAGGTGGAACTTGCTTTTTGATGAGGAGTCCTTTGAGATTTGGTAGTCCAAGTCTACCAAATCCTGCCACTCCAATTCTCTCTGAGGGGCATTTAAGGGAGCAACATTGAGGGAAACTGGTGCAACTGGAGTCTCCATGGTTACTTAGATTCTGTTTTGTAAATAAACTGCTGTTTCTTAGACTGGGCAATTGTAAAGAGCACTACCTGATTAAAGAGGTAAAATTGAAAAATGCAGGGTAACAGGGCAAGTCTGCAGCAATTGAAATACTGTATTAGTCCCTTGAGAAGGAAAATATTAGTCTTTAACAGACCTTTCTCAACAATTGAGTGCAGGTTCCGGGTTTTAGTTCACGACTGCGGGAACGAAGAATGCAAGTTTTCAGGGAAAGTTCAGTCTAAATGGCTCGGCTGATAAATTTCGACCGTTAACTTTTCAAGAGGGAGTTGGGTGCAGGTAATTTTCTGGCGAATTATGCATTTTCTGTACTGTAAATGAGTTTTTGTCATTTACAGAGAAAAACCAGGTTTGGAGAAGACTCGAATGGAGAAATACCTGGTAAATCGATTGGCCAGGTCACCAATGCAGGTGGGTAGGCGTGCAGAGGTCTCTTGGTTGATTCTGAGCAATTTGGTGAAAAATGGTTGTAAAACGCATGCAAAGAGAGAAACAGTCATTTTTTCCAAAAGTGAGAAAAAGACTCGAAAATGGAAAAAATATGGCTTTTTTGGGTCATTCGCACCTTTTTTGGATGACGTCAGCATGACGTCACCAGGTGGGTCAGGGTCAGATGACGTCAGCATGACGTCATCAGGTGACGTGGCGGCCTATGACTGGTCCATGGGGGCGGTGAGGTGGCAGACAGGTGGAGCGATGGTGGATAGGACGCGCGATCGTGGCGTTGATGCAGGCAGTGATGGGGCGCTGACGTCGGCAGACAGGTGGTGCAATATCGGGCAGCCTCTGTTACAAAAAGGAATCTGTTAGAGGGGGCTCCGATGGAACTTGGAGGCGATGTGTGGACCCGGCCTGACGTCAGGGACTGGCAGATATCGGACAATATCGTCCGGACGTCGGAGCCGATCCGATATGAGCGTCAGCCGTCGGATGAAAAAGGTTGGATCGGACGGTTATCGGGGCATTGACTTGCACGGGTGATACGATCATCGGGCGGGGATTTAAAATAATATATTCTATGGTATTTGTGCCCGGCGGGAGCCTTAGGAAATTCTAATGAATTTTCAATAGTTTGTAATGTATTTTTACAACGGTCGATAAGTCCCGAAACCTTAGAAAAATGGGTTTTTGATGCATTTCTTTTGCAAAGTCGCATATGGCATCGGAATTTTGGATAAATGGTTTTTTTTCGCATATAAAGCTCACAAAGGCCTCCAAACTTAGGATAAGGCAAACAAAATGGGTTTTCAGGGTAACATTGCCTTTTGGGTGGTTTTAGAGGGGTGCAAAGGGCTTTTCCAAGGTTTCTAGGGCAAAATGAAGGGTGGGCTAGGTAGAATGAGTTCTGATGGAGACAAAAGGTAAGGCTTGGGTTCTTGAGCTTAACTAGGTGTTAATTCAATTCCCTAGTAGTGAATCATATGGCTATAATTCCAAGGAGGGTGTATTTATAAAATTCTTAGGGTTTATACACCATGGTGTTATAATAGTAGGGAAAATGAGACATAGGGAGCTAGATAATAAGAGTTAAAGGTCAATATGGAGGGGGAAGATGAATGAGGAGTGAAATTACTAAGTTTTCTTGAAAATAACTTAGTTTAAAGAGTAGATCAAAATGAAAAGAAATTTACACAAGAAATGTGGCTTCTAAAGGCAATAAGGACCAACATAAAACCTTGAATTCTTTCATAATCACAACTGGTGAAGGGATATTAGTAACGAGTGATAAATCAAGAAAAAAGGGAAGTTAGACATGCTTCATTATGTTGTTTTCCTTGTATTTGATTAGCAAAATTCAACTTGGAAGGAACACCACTTCTGTAGCCCCATCTACCTACCCAACTATATTTGCCTAGCATTTTTTGTTTCTTCTTGGAGGGTGCACTTGGACTTGCAGACCCTTTATGTGCCTTTTCTTTTCCATTGGCTTTTTCCTTTGATTTCCTATCTAGCACTACCCTTATTTCTTCCAAGGCCGCAGATTAAGCAGTTGGGAACCTTAGTTTCTCTGCCTAACTACTGATCTACCAAGATTAAACAGTTTGGACAGATTTCTTTCTCTATTCTACAATAGAAAAATTGAAACATGGCATGATCCAACTTAGACTTTTGGACCATCCATCAAAATTTAATAGATATAAAGGCATGTACACACCTTGCCTTTCCTTGGAAATATGGGATCTTTGCACCAGCAAAGCAGAGCATATTTGGCATTTGAATTTGCCAATCATGAAATATGAAACCTATTGGTATAGGTATCCAACAGTGGCTCCACATGGGGATGGTTTTTCTTCTTGAAAGACCAAGAACAGCAGGTCAGCATGCCTTGGCCCTTTGGCTACCGCTTTCAAAATTTGGAGTCCTTCATCCTTGAAACCTCAAAATTCCAGACTGTCATATTTATAATACTTGCTGCAGTCCAGACTTTTCCTGCTTCTACAAGATTCTTGAAATCAAGTGGAGTCGCCATTATGTTAACACTCAGGTTGTCCCTTGGCTCCTTAAGGGATACGGCCGAGGTAACCATAGACCAAGCTTTGGACTACCGGTCCTAGCCTACCAGCAGTCAAAGAGGGCTCTCTCTTCGGGATTTAGCTTTGTTTAGGAAATGATTTCAGGCTAGTTATTATGCACATGGGCTTTTGGTTGAGTTCGGCGGGATGGTTGATCTACTCAGGCAGAGTTGGCATGCGAAGTGCAAGAGGTTTAGAACATTGGGCATGGAGTCAAGGATGTGGACTGAAGGATGTGTTTTCTTTGGCACAGAAGGGACTACAGAGCAGGATAGCTACACAAGGAATAATATCAGGCTTGAATGAGGATGAAACAGATGTCAGGGAATGAAAGACAGCTAAGTAGTTTTCATTCATGCTAACAGAAAGAACGTGATTGAACATTCTATAGGAGCAATTAAGAAATTCCTACAACAATATTCATATATGGAGGAAACTAGTGCAAATATGAGCCTAAGAGGAATTCATATTCATAGGCTAATTTAGAAGGAAAACATAGAGAAAAAACAGGAATTGAGGACAGATCACGGCTAAGTGACATCTGAACTATTCTTTCTTCCTGCAAGTTTAGATCATGACACAGATATGATATAGCAAACATAGCAACTGTAGAAAGAGATGAGGAAAACTTATTAGTCCATGAAGAAGCACGAGAATTCTGTAATCTTATTCTTAGCCATCGAATCCACATTTAGATAGTCCAAACACAAATGTTCCAGCAAGCTCTGTTTATTAAATCTCTTAGAGTGTACACAGCAAGTCTTAACATGAGATTATCGATCAAAACCTCTCACTTTTTGAACAACGAACAGAGTTGTTTAAATAGGCAAAATATCTATTACAAACAGATCAAACAAATCTCAGATAGATCTGATGGAGTCACTGCTTCTATCCTAATCTGTACTAAAGTAAATGCAAAAATATCTATTTAAGCTGCGCTGGAGGCAGCAGAATCAGAATTGAGTTTATGGGTCATTTCTTGTGATGCGCTGGCTATTTGGCCATAACTCTGTAATAACTGCTCATGAATCCTTTTTTCGGTATCGTTTAGGCGGTTCCATAGATTTAAAAAATAAATCTTTCCCTTTTTAGATTGTGGTGGTGGCTATTCTTTCAGCTTGATGAGTTGCCCTGTAATAGACACACAACCACCATGACCATCATCTAAAGTTTCAATGATGTTTTGAACATCAACTTTGACAACATCAACACCAGACGATGCCAGATAGCTATGTAACGCATTGTAGAAATGGTAGACCTTCTTCGGATGAACAAGGCCCAATCCATAAACTGAAAGACTATCCTAATTCCCGTCAATTGGCTAGCAAACTGTGCGCCTTCCTGCGCCTTCCTGAACAATGGCCTTGGGACCAGTGACTTCACTGCCAATCTGCGGCCTTCCCTGATCCAGGTGGATATTGGTGGCCACCTTCCAAGTCCATCTGGGCCCCCATCATTGTCTCTTTCAGCATTTTCAGTTTCCTTAATTATAGCACAACTTACTATTTTTAGCAGTTTTCGGGTCCTGAACTTCCGGAGCCGTTTTGAGGCCCTAAACGACACTTTTTTGGGAATCCAGGGCCAACATGGGTCCATGGAATGGACTGATGTTGCCCGTTCTAACAATGGTAGTTCTCGGATAGATCTTTCTAACGAGCTATCATACGCGTCAAACGGAGATCGTATGCCAAAGTTACGACCCCGGGAAATTGATGTACCAATTTACCCAAAACGGGGCCCACAATTTGGCGTTTCATCTTCTAAGGGTCGGTTTTGGAATGTGAAGGGTTTTCCATTGTTTCTCAATAATAAATAGGCCTTCGAGCCTCATTGTAACACAAGTTCGGAACAGTTCAGAAACATGTAGCCGCACATCTCTTCTCAGAGATAAGCTACCATCGTCCTAGCTGGTTTATTTCCAATTCTGGTTGAGCATATTTCAGTATTTTCCATTAATGAAATGAAGTATTATTTCCGCTGCATCTCTTTGTTTATGGTTATCGCATCTCTGTATTTACGGTTATCTCTGTAATCTATTGCGTTCCTGTTTAAATCCGGATCACCATCGCAGGAGAGATGTCATCGCAAAGTTGTATTTTCCCACTCACTAAAGAATTGTGAAAGTTTTGTTCCTATGAAAAACTAGCAGCATTTAGCCACGGTGAGCATAGATCATTTGCATCCACCAAAAAGCATTACTTGGAACTTATGATAAAATGGAATGAATGACTTCGACCCAAAAAACGTTTGAACTTTAACATTATAAGAAGATATTAAAAAAAAAAGTGATGTTGCATCACCACTTTTGCATTTTAGCATGGTTTTTCATGCTTTTCTAATCATGATATTTGAAATATTGAAATTTTAACCCTAAAATGAAAAAAGGGTGATGTTGCATCACCACTTTTCAAAATCAGCATGAAAAGCATGATTTGATGCAACCTCCAAAAAAAGGAGAACTTGGTAAAGTTCTCATTAAGTTAGTAACATTGTTTCCAACTGCTACAACTTTTCATCCATCTTTTTCTTCATGTGTTCCTTATTTTCATTCATATTCTTTTCCATCTTTCATTCTATTTATATTTGTATATTCATTCAATCAACATTTTTCACTTACCTATAATTCAATTCTTTAATTTGATTGTCCAATTTGGATAGTTGATTCCATATCCCTTAATTTTCTTTGTGAATCATGGATATTCTATAGGTTTAATGGATAAAGTAAGTTTTAGAGCAACCTTATAAGTCATGTGAAAAATAGTAATACTCATCTTTTTACTTTTTTTATCAAAAACTTTAAATCGCTAGAAACATATCTTCCAATCAAAAGTTCTACCAATTGTAAGATATGTACCTTTCACACCCTAATTTGGAGATTGTTTATATGATTGATCTTTTTCCTAGTGTATCTTATAAATATGAGTTATTCTAAGTTTGAAATTTTTTTTTTATAACTCTTATATGTCTTCTTAAACTCCTAAAAATTTCACAGTTTGAAACTACACCCGAAAATATTGTAGAAAAAATTATCAAATAACTTGTCTCATAAATTCCATAAATTCCATAAAATATGTCTTATAAAGTATAATGATTCAAAATATTACAAAAAAAAAAAAACTACACCCAAGTTGTTATGTTTGCTCAAGATTCTGAAAATTTAGGAGTTTGAAACTTCACCAAAAAAAAATTATAGCAAAAATTCCAAGATGGCTTTTTCAAAATTGGT
The DNA here is from genome assembly GCA_000404065.3 of Pinus taeda. Classification (NCBI taxonomy): domain Eukaryota; kingdom Viridiplantae; phylum Streptophyta; class Pinopsida; order Pinales; family Pinaceae; genus Pinus; species Pinus taeda. The sequence continues at coordinate 11,060 of APFE031563516.1, forward strand.
TTCAAGATTAGTCACGAAACTTGTCTTCCATAAACTACATCTCTAAAAATATAGTGAACCAGAACTAGAATTTTTTATTATGAGTACCTTGATATGTGCCTGCAATCTTCTTAAATTTTCATTCTCTAAAACTTCCCCGAAAAAAAATATTAGTGACAAAACCTATCTTCCATAGGCTATATCTTTAAAAGTATAACAAACCAGATCTTGAAATTTTGAATAGTTGTACATGGATTTTTCACCTGAGTATCCTAAAATTTTCTTGTCTAAAACTTCCCAAAAATAAATTTATAGATAAAATTCCAATATGTCTTGATTGGAGGAACAAAACCCTCAGATCATAGGCTCGGATACCAAATGTTATGAACCTAACATCTTGAAAGTGATAAAAACTCAATGAATAATAATCCACTTCAAGGATGCAACCTCCTTTTATAATGAATCAATGCATAAGACAAGGTATGATGCCTATATAAATGAATCTTATTTATTATAAATAGGAGACAAAGTGACATGATGTAACATACCACTAGGTTGATCTCACCATAGGGCCTTGACAAAGGGGCCCTATGGCCTTAAAACATTTGAATGGTGAAATTACAAAACTAGTTATACTTTAATTAGTTATTCCAACTAATGATGTTGGGTGTCACCAGGTCCCTATGGTTCTGGATAGGTACTCCCTTATAGCTCAAAGGGGGAAAGTACATTTATGAAACAAAATAATACTCTTTTGCACCTGAGGGTGGGGAGTAGATCAATTAATTGAAAATGGTTAGTGGTCAACAAAAACCATTAAATGCAATAATGAAATATCTATTGAAGAACCCAAAAGATCAATGTTAGATTCTTTTGACAATATCCTCACCTTTGTAATGACCTACACTTTAAGAGATAAATATACATAAATTAAATACGTAAGAATCATTAAATAATAATCCTTAAGAAAAATTATTTAGTAAATTACATTATCCACATGAACAATGAATGATGAGAATAATTTTTGCAAGTTCAAGAAATCCAATTACTAACAACGTTGTGGACGTAGAATCATCGTGCTCTAGTATTATATCTAGTGAACTACAATAGATTGTGAGGGATGGCTCTCTAGCCAACCATCCTTTCAGTCAAGACAACTGAGATTCTATGAGTTGTCAATTAACTACCTCTACCAATGTCTAATCATTACTTCAAAATAATTCTCTTTGAAATAAATTCATCACATCCTTCTTCTTATTCATTAAATAGAACTTTATTTCTATCAATGCAAGGAAACTCTATCATCATGTATTTATATTCTTATCCTAATCTTTCTTAATTTGGATTTCCCACAAATTTATCTTTCCATATTTTTATCTTTTTTTTATTATTATTAATAAAGTAGTTTATTTTATTTATTTATTATGATCATTTACATTATTTATCATATTTTATTATTATTATTATTTCTTATTTAATACTAATCTGTGACATCACATACTCCCTCCCTTTAAGGAACTTCTTGCCAAAGTTAAATTTGATTATTTTACTTCTGATTGTATTTTTATTTTCACCGAATATTTTCAAGACCATCATCTGTTGAACTAGTATAAGGCCATCAATCATAGCAAGCATTGAAATTTCACATCACATCTCTTAGGAAGCACAAGTACTCTCTAACATTTCTTTTCAACTTTTGGAATTATGCTTAAATCCTCTTGGTCTATCCAAAGCCCCAAGATTCTAGACCTCAAATGCCTAAATACGAATCTAGTTTGGTCTTTATGTACCCCCAAGCACCTTGAGACATTGACCTAAACTCCTTCCACAAGCCTATAGGTACACAACCTTGGGCTTATAAGTCCAATCCCACAAATCCACTAACGAGAAACATTCTATGCCTTTGTTGGACTTTAGAATCACAACTGTAATATTAAACATTCTCCATTCTCAACATGGTCCTACATACCATCAAATATTATACAAGGAAAAGAAACATTGGCATAAGTAGTTGATTGAATTTGTCTCCAACCCATAAGGTGTTATATTCTCCCACATATGTATGGGCTTGTTATGAAACCAGCTCAAGAAAAGATAGAAAAGATAGATCAACGCCTTAGAATTCAGCCTCTTCGAGGGGGCAACCTCCTTTATGTTACATAAATGAACAATTCTTGGATGATACAAATGACAAAACCTCCTTTCTATATATAGGAGTCTAAGGAGTCACAATATAACCCAGCCGACCTAACAATAATAATACAAAGCCACAAAAATAACAATAGAGGGATTCTATGGGGCACAGTAATAACAATATGGGGGCAATAGGGGCACAACAATATTAATAAGGGGTACAACTACCATAGTAATGGGGTAATCACTAGTATTATAGGGACCCAACATATGGTGTTGCCCTACATTATTTATTACTATGGCCCATCCCATTATTACATTATTCCCTTGAGTACCTTCCTCTGTACCCCATACTATCCCCCCTAGGTATACTATAGATGCCAAGTATGTCCGTGATTACAATGGAGGAAGATAGTATCCTTGTCATGTATTCCATGTATCTCTTGTTGATGTATGTAGGAGTGTTGTAATAATTTTTTGATTTAAACTTTGTTTTGGAGTATACATGGTAAGAAGTGTTGTAGCTAGAAGTGAATTCTAGCTAAGAGTTTTTTCTCCTTGAATTGTTTGTCAAGTGGTGAACTGTAAGTCCTAGTAGGTAGGTGTTGAGAATGAAACACTAAGATGGATACATTCTGTATCTAGACTAGTTACCAAGATAATTGGCAAGTACAATGGATGGGACCCATGTATCTCGGTGGATGGAACTAGGTCTATATGATGGTCATCCAATCAGTCTTAATGGCCATATTGATGTTAGGGACTGGAGTACAATAGGTTCCCATTTAATATAAGGTATCATTGTTACTTTGGTTTCCAATTGGTACATGATGATAGTTTGTCAAGAGCAAGAAGGAGCATGGACACTTCTGTGGTGGAAGTGGGTAGCACTGTTCTTGCATTAGAAACCTAGATTGGTTGTAGGTTGAATTTTTGGAGTGGAATGATGAGTTTGTAGTAGGGAGGATATAGAAGTGCTTGATATAGAAAAGTGATCTTTATATTTTGGTCTAAGGAGAATGCCTTTGGAATAATAAAATAGACTCATCTCCATGTTGTAATATAAATCACACATTGTGAGTATAAACAAGTCTAGAGTGTCATGTTTGAGCTGATGTATTGGTCCTAGAGAGTGTATGTATCGGGTATCTCAATGAGTGGTGTTTATTATTTAACGTACCTAAGTTATTTGTGATATAAGCCATATGAGGCACATGTACCTCTATGTAGCTCGTAGTCATATGAAAACCATTTGTATGTGAAGTTTGTGGTCAACTGCAAATGACATGTCATGATGGTTTGTGGTCATGAAAAACCACTTGATTTGTTGTTTGTGGTAAGAAGAAACCATGTGAGGATATGATGAAGTTTGTGAGAGAGAGGGAACATATGGAAAAATATTCCTATAGAGTATTGTTTTTCCTTGGGAGTGTGATACAAAAGCATTAAGAGCGTATTTGGGGGTAAGCCAACAAAACCAAGAGCATGGTTGGGGTTAATTTGACAAAACCCAAAGCACGGTTATGGGTAAATTGATAAAACCTGGAATGGTGATGATGGTGATGTAGGGTGCATTAAAGGTACATGTATGAAGATTACATGGTTGAATGAACCATTTACACAAAGGAAACTTTAGTAGATTGGTGGTTGTAGTGGCTAGTTACCCATGCATTCTAGTTGATGGTTGTTCCTTTATATGGATGTCAACATTTTGATAATGCTTGATATTTGTAAACACCAAGTTGGACCATAGATATACTTTGTTGATTGAGATCATGAAAAGTAGTCATTAAAGGGGAGTGTTAGAGAATATAAATCCTACTTGTCTTAGGTGTGATGAATGGTTTAAGGAGTTTTTTTTCCTAGTTTTTAGGGGTTGGTTAGATATAGTTGATTTGAGAGACATTTGCTCAACTAGGTGCTTTCTAAATTGGTGTTTTATTGATATATTTGCTTAACCAAGTTGATTTTGTGATCAAGATAGTTTCTTTATCTTGAAAAAACATTAATATATTTATATTGTAACATTATTTGAGTAATACAATTATTCTTGTGCAATTATAATTAGGATTGGATATGATTGAGATAAATTGAATGGTAAAAGGGAAAATTTAGATGAAAGAGAGAAAAAAATCACGTAATAGACTCTAAAATAAAGATGCATAACATATTGTAAAAATAAATATGAAATGGATATTTCCCTTAAACGAATGAATGGTGACCAGGACAGTTAGGTGATTAGTGGCATTAGGGATGGACTTTGATTGGTAAATTGTCTATCAAGATTACCTTTCCAACATTTTTATTAAAATAATTAAAATAGACACAATTTTTTATAAAAATAATTCGAAACGACACAAAAATTTGCAAAAACCATCAAATCTAAGAGGTGTTTTAGGTTTTATATTTCTACCCCACATGAAATGATGTTGTTGAATGTTGCTTGCTAAACAATATGCTAGTTTTTATGTAAAAAGTACACTAAACACACTAAATCATCCTCATGCATGCATTCTTTGTCCTTACAATTGAAATGTCCTCAACAAGACTGATGGTTTTTAGCGACCTTAATAGTTTGGCTTGAACAATGGGTAAAGTCAACTATTGTTGTACTTAATTATAGTAAAATTTCATGTTGGAGTTGTTGAGTAGATTGATACTTCAATATTTTCTCATTTGGTTATGACAAAAATCTATTTTTTTTTAACCATAGGTAAGGATGTACGTATCACAAAAAATGGTCAATTTATTAACAAAAGGTTGGATCTTTTACTAGTTCAAGTGATCATAAGTCTCCATTGTATATGGATCACTCAAATAACTCTATTTTTAGTCACAATATTTTATCCCTTATTCAAGGTAAGACTCAATTGGATATAACGTTTTCTCTATTAAAAATTATTTGAAAGACCATTAAGTTTAACTCATGAAAATGTGATAGACATAATAATTATTAAAAAGTTCAAATATTATGGGTAATTCCTCTATTTTTTTTAATCAAAGTTTTCTATTCATTCAAAAGAGTACATATTTTTACGACATTTTCCAAAAGTCGGTTGGCTTTAATCTTACTAGATTTATCAGCTAACCGATGCATACCTAGAGACATAGCAAAATGAAAAAATGATAACGATTTACATACACTAATTGGAAAAAAATGCCAAAATTCCCATAAAGCCAAAAGACAGCTACTTAACATCACACATCATGAGAATTCACTGAGGCAGTGTTGTAACTGCTACAACACCCTCCAAAATTTTGGCTTACACTCAATTTCAGAGCCTTCCTTGGCCTTGTACAATGTTGTCGCAAACACCGAAACTCATTTCATGTACTTTCTTGACGTATTTTGTTCCGTTTGCAAGATGGGTAAATTGTCATCTTTTCGCATGATTGGTTGTCACACAATGTGTAGAATCCCGTTTCGATGGTTTCAAGGGTCTATGTTTGTGTATATGAGTTGTTCTAACCATGTAACATCTATCACACTCATTCACAAAGTTTTAAGCATTGTCGCACAAGTGTCATCACGGTCATCCCAAAGTCTATCTTAAGTGTCACACTTGTCATAATTGATCATAAAGTTGTCACACAAAGGGAAATGCATTGTTCATGGATCATTGGTGATCTATGTTGTTGTGTCATCAAGTATTCTAAGTGTGAAATCGCAGTCGAAGTCTTATCACTGTTTACATCAGTCTCACTAGTCTTACACTTAGACATTTTTGAGAAGGATTCTCGACCAAGTAACTTGGCTTCACCCAGCCTCCCTGAACTACGCACTGTGCAATTTCAGTCCTCTGATTGTGACCTTACCCCTTGTCACTACGTATTGCACAGTTGCTTCCTCCCTGGACTATTGCACTACTTAGTTTTTGTACTCAAGCTCTGGCCTTGGCCTCTAGAATTGCGTAATCCTTTCTCTCAGCATGGCCCTAAGTGTGAAATGGAAAATCACAAGCCTCATTATCATTCCCTAAGCCTTTGAACTGCACAATTACATAATTTTTTGGCCTCCCTTGTCTCCCAGAACTGTGCAATATGTCCTCTCAATGTCCACCCCCTCAACCTATCTCACTGGCTCCCAGTACTGCACAATTTTCTTCCACAGTCCAGCCTGAGCTATGCATTGTGCAGTCTCAGGCATCAAACCTCACCCCTCACTGCTCGAGTTGAGCAACTGCGTAGTCACTAAGCCCTCTCTCCTGACTTGTCACCTGTTTCAGCTTAGTCAATGGATCAGAATGCATCATCTTAGACTAGGGGGTTTTAAGACTGATGTCGTCTCGTCATGAGTGAATTACAAATACAGGTATGTTACCATGCTTTGGAGAGATGATGAAGAAAGAGATGAAGGAGGGAAGCATGTTGAAAGACAATCTTGCATCTGAACATGTAAGTTGATCAATCACAAGAATGCAAAGAGACATCCGTTTGCGATCACAACTCAAGACTTAAGATCATTGAAGATTCCTTATCACCAAGTCACACAGAGGTGAAAATAATAGCATTCTGAAGAAGAAACTCAGGACACGCCAACAACAATGGCTTGACACTTCCACATCATCAAGTAGACCATGTCAGTAGTGTCATGTCATGTTATGTCATGAGCTATCATATGCCACATTGTCATTGTGGATTATGTTATTACCTATTCAAATGCATTGTAAAGTGGAATTCCAAAGAACAAGCATGGAACATGAAGAGTCATGTAAGTTGAAAAGTCATAGGAATTAAAATAGTCATGAGGGTAGTCAAAGAGTTTCAAGGAGGGTGAAGCATCACCCCTTGGTTATATATACACCCTCAATGTATGAGAAAAGGACTTTTCACCTTGGCTCCTCCCGCACGACATCATAGAGATAAGATAGTTCTTTTGAGGAGGAAGGAGTGGCTCCAACGCTCCACTATTAGAGATAGTGTTGTTCATTTTATACATGTGTCTTGGAACTTTTACTTAATATGAGAAGCCCTATTGGCCAGCACATTCTTCATGCATGGATTATGGATATTTGTAAGACTATTTTGTGAATGTTTGTAATTCATGTTTGCTTTCATATGTGCTAAAGTAGTTGAACTATTTTGATTATTCTGGTACTTATCATATTGAGAATGTGTTGTAATTTCTATTATCGTTATCACATCCTCGTGTAATATTCCGTTGGATATTAGACATATCTTCCTCGTTATATTGGTTTCAAAGATCGTCACATCTCTGTGGACTATTTCGTTTGATGTTGTACAAACCCTTCTTGTTCATGTGTGCCCCTACTAGGGTGGTACTACTACCTCTCTCTTAGAGGCTCACTTTTCCTCCCCTTCGCAGCGAAAGAAATTTGACATGCATATGATCAAACACTCACCAGGGAAACTCTCTTTGCTTTTCAAAGGCGCCGCGTGTTCTTCTATCATGCTAACAGTTAAATCCAAAGCAAATCTATAAGAAAACATGGCAACTAGGCTGATATTCCAGATGGGGCTCCTACTCCAAACAGTGTGAGGTCTACTTGGGACTTCACATCTGGGAGACCCCTTGGTTGACAGATTTCTAGCACTGTCAACAGGCAGAATAGTCTGAACTCAAGCCAAGGGATGGAGGGAGCTTGAATTCACAGTGAACATGTCCCTCCATGTGAGCCAGTTGAGTTTCCAACTGATCAAGTTGCCCTTGGATATGTTGTAGTCCTCTCCACAGTTTACCAGTCTATCCTGCATCTCCCATAAGTTCCAATGGATATGGCTTATCAAATCAAGAGTGTCATTACGATCGTCCTACTCGGCTCAATTGAACTTCTCTAGATAACTACTCATTTGGCAAATGAGACTGGCAGTAACTTCCAGTAAAGAGGTAGTCCCTACTAAGGGAAATGATAAAGAAAGTGGTGGGTCCACATTCTCTCCCTGACTCTGCTTCGACGACTGCTATTAACCAAGGACACCCCTTGCCTCTTGACTTTTGTGCATCCAACCTTGTTGAGGATACATTTTCAATGCCCACTTTAAACCTTCACATTCTATAATGGAGGCATTGCCACTACACCAATTGGTCTAAGAAACTGGTCTAGAGTGCCCTTATGTCACTTTGGGGATCACCACCACCCACTTTCTCCTTCAGCAAATCCACTTACCCGAGCGGCCCTTGAAAGCCACCATAGAAACCACCCATAATTTCCAAATAATGGTTTCTACGTTGCTACACAACCCAACACCAATGCCAGATACCCTCACCAAACATTCTAATAGTCACAAAAAATATCTTCCTTTAAATTGGGAGACACTGGAAACAAATCGAGTCTTGAATGCTCATGCCCAACATACCCATCTGGAAATGGTTCCTCGCTTGCTGACTAAATACAAGATGGTCCAACTTCCCCATAAAAAATAGAGAAGGCGAGCAAGAAGGTACCTTACTAGGCAACCACTCTACCTCATTAATATCAGTCGAACTATAAAACATCAACAGTGTTGGGTGTAGGAATTGCGCTTTAGCAAACTCCTCAACACCTAATTGTTAACCTGAGGGTTTTGTAAACTTAGAGACAAAGGACATGCAATGCCAGAAATGGTATGAACTTTTCCTATCTCTAATCCTACTTCATAAAGGAAATGCTTTGCAAAATTAGACAGAAAACAATCGGAAAGGTAATTGACACCAAATCAACTCTAGTGCTGGAATGTAAAAGACAATTTGCATGTAAATCAATTAAAGAAATTCCACACAATGAAAACAATCTTACATGTTGTAATGAAATGCTATGTTCATCTTCAGATGGATGGTTAACAGTTTGACAAGTGGGCCCTTGCAGAATTTTGTCGTCCTTCTGATCTTCCTTCCACACAAACAACCTATCCTTGTACTGTTACAATCTGCTTGCACTAGTGCAGGTACAATATCTCTATGCAAAAGTATATGTGACCTTCCTTACTGAAGACTTATGTCTTAGTGGAGGTGCTCTAAGCCTAAGGGTTTAGAGCACTCTATTTTTGTGACAAGAGACTAATTCTTGCACCGAAGCAGAGCTTCCTTCACCTAGTTTCCAAATTACTTTCGAAAATATGTGCTGGAGAAGAATTGCAACTGTAAATGAAATTCTAAAGTAAATTATCTATGAAAAAGGAAATGCTTCAATTCATTAAACCTGGCAAAGGAAATAAACTTCATGGAATAAAGGCACTTCAAAAGAATCAAACATTAGTCTAAGTGTTTTGCATGTGTTAACTAACTTTAGTAATCCATTCAAAGATGCTTATGTTCTTTGCAAGTATAATGTGTTTATGATGATTTTATGCAACTGCTTCCAGATCCTCTTAAAGATGTACTTTTAATACCGAAGACAGTTACTAAATTAATGATTCATTCACTTGCGTAATAACTGGAAATAATATGCAGAGAAGTGATTCACTATTCACTACAAAAGAATGATTAAACCAAAGTGCAAGCAACATCATGCACTGGTGCAGGAAAGAGTTCTATGAATGATTCGATCAAAAATGAGTTAAAACAGAGATTGAGAATAAAGGAAATGCAAGAAATATATCTCATAAACAAAGTAAACACAACTAACTCTCAAACCACAGATCTGTTTCACACGTTAGCTACAAAAGATATTTTAAATTAGAACTTGAAAGATAAAGATTAAAACTATAACATCACACAACTACAAACAAAATATCCACACCTTCTTTTTGAATAATGAAAGCGAGAGGGGTAAACGAGCTGGGTTGGCTAGGCCCTAGCCAACCAGCTTGTTCCCCTTCTAAGGAACAAAAAGCTCAACACTTCAAAAGATACATCAAAGATAAACTAGAAATTGTGTATGAAAATCATGGCAATTCTCTTGTATTACTTGATTCGAAAAATATACATGATAGAGTAATCCAGCCCTAGAGTTGAGGCGATAACCAAATTACATAAACAAAATTACAATCGATGGATCCTTTCTGACTAGCCTCCTCCTACCTATATCTATATTTTATATAGCCTTTCGGCTCTAGTTGTTTTCACTAATTACAGACATTTCTTGTTCAGGGCTTTCGACCGAACATACTTAGAAACCAAAATTACAAACATGGCCAACAGTTATAATACACATGAATTTCGCTTGGCTGTAACCTAACTTTGGAAAATATTCTTTGATTGCGTGCCACCTGTTATCCTACTTCAGTTCATCAACAACTAAACTCGGAATCAAGGATCGAGACCCGTCCTCGTGGAAGACTTGGCTTATCGGAAATCTTGGACAGTCTTTGTGGCAGTGCAGGAATCTACCTGTACTAGTCATACTGATTCATAATTAATACTAAGTTCCATAGTTTCTCTAGGAAATTAATATGAGTTACAAGAGATATGTAAATAGGCATGAAATCCATATAAAATGATTAATAAAGTGCTGAAATAAATATTAATATAAAATATGAGCATGTGCAGGAATGGGTAGCTATCTTTTACTAGTGCAGGAAGGAAGGTTCTTTTATTGAGATAAAACAGAGGTTGATTTTGATGGAAATGGGGTAGAAAATAGGGCAATTTAGGATACCAACAAACACACAATTAACTATAGCAAAACACACAACCATTCTTAATTTTTTGTAATTGATGTGAATTGCCCATAATAGTGTCTTGGTCTAGCCTCAAGGTCCTATGTCCAAACTGAAGGTAGGATGCTCCTCAAGAGAAATTCCATTGTTTGGCTCACTTCCAGTTATCCACTTAACCTCGCCCAGGACCTCCTACACTCTGTGGTTCTTGGGGCCAATTATTCTCATAATTCTCCCTTCTCCCTTTGGATTGAGACTCAAGGCCTTCCTCCCAGAGTTCCTCTCAACCCGCAATGCGCAAATGAACAATCAACCACTCAAGCTCCCTCCCATTATAATCGAATGCCTATTTGCCATTACCTAGTCCACCACTTGCTCCTCTAGTACAACATGCCAAGGAATGAGGAGACCAGCATTAATGCCATTAATGACCACCTTGAAGTTGCATGAGTACTCATCCCCACGCATGTTTCCCATCTACTGTGACAGGAACTAATAAATATCAAATGAGAATGTAGAGTAATAAATCCCTGCCCCAATCCCTAAATCACTTTCATTTGCCACCCCATTACGGAGGATAATTCCTCTATATTACCATACATATAACATAGTAATTAAATTAAATTGCAAAATTTGAAATATAAATTTTAAATTTAGTTGCATAAATAAAATAAAAAGCGCTTGGGCACATAGCTCACGTGGTTGGGGCGGATGGCTTTCCCGCTCCCCGCCCGTGTTCGATCCTTGATGTATGTTCGCGCTGCACGACAGCGTTTGTGATTCATTTCGAGCTTCTTGACTATGCTGGGTTAACGTCAGATGACGCAACGATTGTAAGATTTTGATTGTACAGATTTTGTATATAATGTATATGTTGCTTCTTCAGTGGGGATTCTTCCCCTGAAACAAAAAAATATAAAATATAAAAATTTAAATATAAATAATAAATTCACAAATATTATATATATTCTACAATTTTTCTGTATATAATATATATGTTGCTTCTTCAGTGAAGATTCTTCCCCTGAACCCCGGATCCGGGTGTTCATTTTGATCCGCCACCTCACTCGCATGCGCGCCCTGCGTCAGGCCGCCGGATGGGCACTTGGACGGATGAGACTGCGATTTATTAACCACTGATCTCGATGAGGCACATTCAATGGCATTTGATACTGCCCTGTGTGGAGGTCCTCTCGGACATTTATGGTATTCAGTTGATTGCAGATGACTTAATGCCGCTCCGCGGCTCAACCCTTCAGCCCTCCCGCGATATAATGGAGGTCACCCCGCCCAATTGCAGACATTCTCTGCAACATTCTTTCCGGCAACTCGATATCCGCTTAACCCATCCTGAGGTCGATCCATCTGTGTCTCCCCTGTCCTGTTCACCCATTGGTATCCAGCAGAGAACCTGCAGCAAATCTTCTGAGAACGCCATGACTCGAAGTTGTGGTGTGCCTCGCAGAGGAAGCTCTTCTGCCTCCAGAGGGCGAGCCCGTCCATCTCCTTCTCCACTTATCATCCCAATCTCCTCCGCCTCCCCGTCTTCGCCTCCGCCTACCCCCTCCAGGCCTGCGCCCAACTCCTCTTTCCAGAACTCTAGATTCACTTTCAGAAGCCGCCTCATTCAGCCCATTATTACCTTCACTACTACCATCATGGTCTCTGAAGAGGCAGAAATGCCTGTCGAGCCTATTAGTTCCTCCACTACCCCGTCCCCAGAAGCTAGCCTTTCTCATGAGGCAAAGGCCAATCCTACTCCAACAACCATGCACATGCAGGAAGATTCATCGAAGATTGATGAAGTTTTCAGCAATCCAATCGAGGAGGAAGCCGAGGTAGCGGCTTATGGTCCTGTTCGGCACAACTTCGGCATCCTGCACATGATCACTCAGTCAGAGGAATGCGCCAACGAAGAAGACGGGGCTTCTCAGCCAGCAACTCAAGGAATTCAGCTAGTAACGCGCTCCGGCCCACAAACCACGAGCGAGTAAGCTTCTCTTCAGTTATGATGCTGTTTCTGCTCAGTTTTTTGGCTCTTCTCTCTTCTCTTCCGCTAGCTCCTTTCTCCTTCTCGGATATGTCTATTGTAGCGCTGAGGCCGACCTCAGCCCATGTTTGTCTTTTTTGTTGAATTACAAGAACATCACTCGCTCTCATGGCTAGAAGGAATTCTCAGGTGGTTGGCTTCCTCTGCTTGGCATCTACTGCAAGCAAGAAGTACTTTTGTAATGCTATCTCTCCCTCTGCTGGCCTGAACAATCTTATCTCACACAGGTGCAGAGGTATCTTTTTAAATTTTAGGTCTGCTACTAAGGGCCGAGAAACAGGCCCTCTGAGGCGTCGTCCTCAATGTAAATATTTTTACTTTTTATTTTAATAAAATTAGCTCTTTATTAAAAAAAAAGATTCTTCCCCTGAAACAAAAAAATAAAATATAAATAATAAATTCACAAATATTATATATATTCTACCATTCTACACCGACTAGAATTTGAAATTCTAAGCATACTTGCTACTTCATAAATAAAAATCATCCCGTTCAAATATAATAAAATACGATCTATATTCAAATTCGAAATTTATAACCTAGAAACTCGCCAATTATTATTCTTATAAATTTCTCAAACGGACATACTTAATTTGTTAAAGAAATTGAAAGTAATATGATGCCCATATATCCACTTCATAGTTACGTGATCAATTTCGATTTCCATAGTGCGCTTTTTTAAACTTTTGTTTCTTAAAATATCATAAATCATTGAACGTGATAAGTATTTAATGAAACTACATGGTTACAATATCACTATTATCATAATCATAATCGAAACTTTCACATGGATTATTAAAAATATATATATTAAATATATAGTTATAAAGATGGGTTGTTTTTAAAATTAAAATTAAATTATATCTAATAACATGATAAATGAAATATATTTATATATCTAAATTGACATAATTTTGTTGTAATTATAAAATTTCATATGGTTTTTAATATGTTTTGAAACTGTTTATATTTGGCTAAGAGTTTATCTTTTTTAGAAGTAAGGACATAAGTTAACAGCGCAAGGCCCAGAGGTATTTGGCACTAATGAAAGTTTGCTCTTAATGACCACCGGCAAGTTATTCTAGGTTGCATAGTTTTCCTTGAATAATGGTGATAAAAACGAAAAAAAAAATGCACGATCTTAGTGTTTTAAATTTTTTTTAATTACTAAATTTATTTATATATTTAAAAACGAATTTTAAATAGCTAAAAAAGCATGTTACAATCTAAAGTTATTTTGTTAAATTCAAACCAAAAACTTCATAATACTATTAAAAAAACCTAATTCATAAAACCAGTCTAGATTCATTTTAACTATGGATCTACCAAGTGGAAAGAGGGATCAAATCTCTTTTCACTTTTAAAAGAAATTTGCACTTCAACATATTTGATCCCTCTCAGCCCTTGGTAAATTTGGAATTAAGATGGATCTACACTCGTTTAATTATTAATAATTGATAATTATAATTATTTATTTTATTTTTATGTAATTTGGCCCAGCCAAAATGTTTTAATTAATAATTATAATTATGATTTTTATTTTTATATTTTATTTATTTTTAATTGTATTTTAATTCATTTTATTGCTATGTAATTTGAATAGTGAAATTTTTTACATAATAATAACATAACATTACAATATATCTTCCACACTGGGCTAGAGAATGCCTCTAGGCCCAAAAACATGCCATGATTAATGTTTTCGGTCAAAGGCACTATTAACCTATTATGGAAGAGATATTGTCCTCTCTCCTTATTATTTATGTAACATTCAAATACTCAAAATAAAATTAAATTAAATTAAACATAAATATAATTATAATAAAATATTATTTTATAATTATTGTTTAAAACATTTTATTTCAGTGAATTTACATCATAATAATAATAGTTATGATTATAACTAATAATTAACCAAATGCCCAGAGTGATCAAATATTTTGAAAAAAAATAAAAAAAATTGAAAGTGGAAAGAGATTTGATCCCTTACTCTTGGTAGATATACAATTAAGATGGACCTAAAATGGGTAGCTTTTTGGAGTTTCGGACATATTTTTGGCCAAAATCCCTTGAAAAAAATTGTGACGAAATCTTTGTTTGTGTCATTTAAAAAAGTTTTTTTACTACATACATAAATTCAACACCTCAAAAACTCCTAAAAAAACTTTAATTGTGAAAAATTCATCTATCAATCTTGTAATTTCAATGGATCCCATTCATATTCTAAACAAATTAAATCAGAAAAATAAATTAAAAAATTAAAAAAAAAATATTAAAATCACTCTTTTCTAAAATAATTTTTCTACCTTCAAACCCATCAACACCCTATGATGAATAATGCCATAACACCTTTCACTAAACCAATTAAAAATAAATGACATATATGTACACCTTAGCTCCATGCCAAAAAGGTGATTGCTATATTCCACGCTGTACGAACGGAAGAAGACTGAACCTACCTAGCATTAGCAAATTAGTAACAGTAGGTGGAGGCATATTTAATAACCTATGATGAATAATGCCATAACGTCCTTCATAAAACCAATTAAAAATAAATGACATGTGTACACCTTAGCTCCATCACAAAAAAGTGATTGCTATATTCCACTATGTATGATCGGAAGGAAGAGTGAACCTACCTGAGCATTAACAAATTAGTAACAATAGGTGGAGGCATGGTATATGTTTTAAATTTTTTTGGGTTAAATAATTAATAATAATTTTTTTTTATAAAAATATAATATTAAAGTAATTTTAAATTTATTAAATTTGGAATATGAAAATTTAGTTTTAAAATTTAATGTATAATATTATTTATTTTCATTACTAGATTTTTATGTTTAAGTGTTGAATAAATTATTTACATTACAACTTATTTTTTTTATTATAACGATTTAAAAATATATATATATATATATATATATATATTTGGTGATTTAGCGGAATTGGTAATGGCGGTAGTATCGTTATCGTGTTACACGAAGTCGAATCTCACCAGTTGCCATATAATTTCTAGGAGGAACTGTTGAGCTTGCAAAGACGACCCCGGTTAAGACGAGACTCAAACTCCGTGACCTACACAACGATACGAATGACTTAATTTGTCCACTAACCACGGAACCAAACCTCTGCACATATATATATTTTCATTTCTATATTTAAATAATAATATAAGAATATAAGATTTTATATATTTATATAAAGCAAATGGATAAAAGCTTCACAAGCCTCACATATAGAGTAGCACATTCTATGTATCGCCATTCCTTTAGCACCGTGTAGGACAAGTGTAAAGGTTCATGCTCGGGTCCTATCCTCTCAATCTTAGTTTATGTTATATTTTTGTTGTTGTGTTTTGGTTTATAGTTTAATGTTCTTTTGTGATATTGTTATATTAATGATAAAGTTTAAATTTTTGATTTTATTAAAATTTTGGATTAGTTATTCTCTTTATAGATATGCAAAGTCTAGTTTTAGATGATGGAAAGATCTTGTTTATCTAAATATAGAAAATATGAATTGATTGATGTAAATATATTTGGATAAATGAAATGATTCATTTATTAGTCGCAAAACAATTAAGAATATGTATAGAAATAATAATAATTTTTTTGATAAAATGTAAAATATTTTTTCAAATTTTTACAGTAACTATTACAATTATTTATATATTTTTTCAGAGTGTATTTCTACTTTATATATGTATTTATATTTCACAAATATTATGAGCTATAGCTTATTTTTACAAAGTAGTGATACATTTTGGATTGGTGGAGGGAATTGAAATTTTGTAATAAATTCAATTATATTTAGATTTATCAACATGGATTTGACAAGTGATTCTTATTTGCAACCCCATCTTAGTTTTTCTAGTAAAAGTTATGACTTTTATGCTATTAGACTGAAGTAGACCATATATAGAATATTTACCAAATATTGTGTTGAATGATTTTGAAAAACCCCTAAATGAAATAGCTTATGAGGCCATGATTCAAGATTAGAAGGGTTAGCTTATTCAAATAAGAAAGATAGAAAAACATTGTTTCTTATTAAACAAGGCTTGAATGAGAGCATTGGTATGAAAATTGCACTAGGAACTACATCTAAAGTAACTTGGGATAGTCTAAATATCATTGATCAAATTAAAGAGGAAGCAACATTGATAACTATCGAGTTTAATCATAGGGAATTGCAGTTGATAACAAAGTGATTATTGTACATATAACATAGAATTTTTGATATTGCATCAATTATTTCTAAAAGCTATGGATTAACTTTTTGGAATAAAAAAATATAAATAAGACATGGAGATTGCACTTGTCTTCAATATTGCAAAGAAATTTGATAAAGACATTTTAAAAGAAAAAGGTGACTCTGTACAAAATATAGAACATGAGTATCTCGAAGAAATTGAAACCCATTATGTAGATACACAAGTGAATGTTAAAAATGAAGTTGAACATGAAAACAAAATTGCCTTTGTATCAATATAAAATGGAAGGCGAATCTAGCAATGAAAATTGTTGAGGACATAAATGAGGCTATAATAAATATTGAATTTGATTATAATGTTGAATTAACATTTCTTGCGGAATGGATTGCAAAATCCAAATATGGTGGAGATGAAAGTGATTATGGAAAATTTGATATAATTGTAGTAAAAGAAATAACAAAACAATGAAAACAATCATTGGATGAAAGTATGAAGATGGGTTACACTTTTGGGCTAAATGTGGTCATAAAATTTCAAGTTTTTTCTCTTTTATCAAATTTAAGCCCTCAAAATTCATATAATCAGCGTGAATTTTGATTCAAATTAAAAAGACAAATTGTGGAGAATTATGTTGTTGTAATAATGATATTTTTTGCAAAAATATATAGTGTTGTATAATATGTCAATTTTCCATGAAATGAAATTATTTTCCTTGCAAATTTTCACATAACTTAAGATGTATGTGTTGTGGAGAATTATGTTGTTGTCATAATGATATTTTTTGCAAAAACATTTAGTGTCGTATAATATGTCACTCCTCCATGAAATGAATTCTTTTCTTTTCAAATTTTCACATAACTTAAGATGTATGTGTTGTGGAGAATTATGTTGTTGTCCTAATGATATTTTTTGCAAAAATATTTAGTGTTGTATAATATGTCAATTTTCCATGAAATGAAATTATTTTCCTTGCAAATTTTCACATATCTTAAGATGTATGTGTGTGTTCACGTGACATAATTTAGCTCTTTTTATATATATATATATATATACATGGAGAGAGCTAAGTTTTTCATATTAAAAAATTATTTTTTTGTGAAAAATTATATTTTTTAATTATTTTTCGAAGTTGGAGAAGTAATATTTCAATTGCATTTTGTAAATACATGTGTTCACGTAAGATTTTTTCAACTATTTAAATAATTTGAAAAACTAAGGGTACCCTTTTTAAGAGGACTAGTAAACAAAGATAGTGGTATTTTCTTAAAAAAACTGTGTATATTTTATGATGTTGATTTTTTATTCAACCTAATTGTTCAAAAAAAATTCAAGTATTATGTTTAAAAGAAATGAGATAAAAAAGATCATATGAATTCAAAAATGTCAAACTCATATATCATTCGATAAGGGGTTCCTTCTCGAATCCAACATGACCACTTAAAGACAAATTCTGCTTGGAGTCCACTAGCGTACAAAATGATGTTGCAGAAAAATATGCAAAAGAGGAGCTAAAACTCTGTTTGTTAGGTCCTCAACAATTCGATCGAGCGCTTAAAGCACTTGATTGAGTGTTTTAAATTTAAATTTCAAATAGCTTGATCAAGCACTGAGTGTTGAAATTTAAATTTCAAATAAATCAATCAAGAGTTAAACAAACCCTCTATCGTGTTAAACAAAGGTTCAATCCAACTATAGAGCTATCATAAAAAAAGGAAAAAAAATGAAGTCTCTCAATACTTATCTATAAGCGAATTATAAAATTTATTTATTCCACAAAAATAACTTTTACAAATATTTAGATATATTCCAAACTCTAATTTTCCTTAATTATAAATCCAAATTTTATTTTATTTTACCATGAAAATAATTATAATAATATATAAATAACTTTCTATAAAAGGTTTTAACTTTGCTTATTAAATTTTAAAATTCTTAAAATAATAATTGGTTTATTGTTTTCAATAAAAATAAATCGAATTATAAATAAATAATAAAACAACAAACTAAACTAAATTTATAATTTATTATTTTAATAATTCCATACCACAATTTAAATCTAGATTATCAAATTCAAATAGTCAAATAATATTTTATAATTCCTTGTGTTTTATTATTTTAAAAATATATATTGCAAACCTAAGTAGGAGAAAAAATTCTATATATACTTAGCACTTGTGCAAATCCATTTTAAGTTATATATCATACTATATATATAATATTATTATATATAATATATTATATATATATGATGCAGGAGCATCCAGCTCACCGTAAATTGGGCAAAAAGAATTCCAACCAGGTTCAAAAGCCAATGATCGATTGGACTGTTTAATTCTTACGGAAATAATTTTTCTTTTAGTTTATTTTACAAAGTCAGTGAATTTAGAATTTTTTTTTTATATTTTCAGTTAGAATTACTGTAGCTCAGTTATTAGTTAGGGAATGGTCCATTAAATTAGGGAAATAAGAGCCAACTGTTCCTACAAGTCTTGGAATGCTAGATGATTATAGTTATTAACAACAGTAGTATTTCTGTAACCATATTCTGTATCAGCTGGATTAACTGAAAACATCAACTGAAAAACAGAGAGATATAAAAACAAATCAAATGTAACAGAGAGGGGTTCAGTTGAGTGGAGTTGAGTGGAATATCAAGAAAAGAAATAGAAACAGTGAGAGCATTCAAACAGAAAGTTATTTGTCCATCTGTACCATCTGTATAAATAATTGCCTAAGTGAATTTACGTTCTTTACTATCTGTTAAATTACCATACGAATAATATTCATCAATTTACTATTGCAAATGTTCAAACATGAGTCGCAGTCAAATATTAAGCAAGCAGACGAAGTCACAGTGATTCACAATCACAATAACCGACAGCCATATATTCATTTCGCACACAGTTGAATAAGAGTTCCAGTACAAACATTCAGGAAACGAAGGCGAGGAATTTGCATATGAATATCCACAACTTTCCAGCGTTCGAAGACATAAAGAACAACTAACAATCCGGAATACAAATGCGCAGAGGTAACAAAACTGTACATTCTCTTTTCTATTCATAATTTTCATTTAAACCAGCGAACGACCGCAATTACAGTGACCATTGGTAGAGCCAAACAAATACTACGAAAGACAAAGTCCGCTAATATATAAACAGAGCAGAGTACGACATGTAGTCGGAAAAGCTTGTAAATCAGAAAACCCAGAACCAGGGTTTGACCAAAATCAACCAACAAGTGGCTTCCAACTCTTATACACTTAGTACAGGAGCAAACAAAAAACAAATACAGCCGAGTAAACGCATACAGCAACCAAGGACTTGAACCGGAACATGGGTCTTTAGCATCAACCGAAACTAAAACCAAACATTGAGGTTTCAGGCCTACCGAGAAAGAGAAATGACAGAACAAACTAAGCGCTGGAAGACACGCCGCCCAGGTCACCAACAGAGACCTGCAAAAACACAAATTCATGTATGTTAGAACGGACGATATGAAGGAAATTCAGGGAGAATGTGAATGCCTGTAGGGAGATAAAAAAACCCAGAGAATTTACCTGGAGAGCGCAGCCGAATACAACTGTATGACAACCTGAAGAGCCTGAGAGACTGTCGACCAAAGGAACGAAGTGGGTTAGTTCCAGAACGAGAAGGCAAGCCATATTGAAACAGGGACAAGAGTATCTACCTTTTCCAAATGGGAGACGCGTGCCCGAAAAGTCCTGTGCTTACAAGCCAATACAGTGCCGCACTGTGAGAAAGCCGAAAAACCGCAAGCAAACAATACCCAAACAAGATTCGAACCAGAGATAGCAAGGTACCGGAAGAAATACAGCAAAATACAGTGACTTCTATCAACGACTATCAAGAAACCCGACCAAGAACCACAATATATATACAGATAACAGATATAATAATCATAACCAGAGTTTAGCAATACATTCAGGAACCCACGCATGCAAAGGAGAGAAGAATAAAACCACTTACCGAAGTCAAGCCACAGAACCAGGCCGAACAGCCTTCAACACCAAATGCCATTGTCATTAAGTTTACAAACAAGTTAAATAGCGGAGGAGTCGAGTTCTTTTACAGCACGAGGAGCCGAACATATCAACAGAACATAACATACGACAATATACCAGAGCAAACCAAGAAACCCTCAGTTGGAGCAGAACAAACTCAGAGCGAAAACAACGAAGAACAATCGAGAAATGCCGTAAAGGATTAGGGTTAAGGCGCGAAGGTGAAAGGGAGCAATTCGAGGCGGAGTACAGGGTATTTACTCCTTGCATTAACTCACCATCTACCAACTTCTCACAAAATCCCGCGGACATAAGATTTTTGTTTGCCACGTAAGCCTTCCCATCCACGTATAAAGTGCAAAGTGTGTGCCAAGTGGGCTGGGTCACATCAGAGTGGTATCAGAGCAGATTAAGTTGAAGAGATTTAAAAAAAAATGGATGTAGGTAGACGAGGACGAGGCCGAGGTGCTCGTAGAATGGCAGATGAGGCATTACGAGAAGAACTCAGAGTTCTTACTGCTCGGTTGGAAGTAGTAGAGGCAGGCAGGAGAAGAGATCCAGAAATGGGTGATGTGAGTGAAGAAGAAATAAAAGTGGCAGCAAAGGGACCTGAAGGCGAATCAACAGAAGTGAAATTACTGAAGTCTGTCTTATTGTTGAACAACAGACCAAAACCAGAACTCCCGACTTACGATGGTAGTTTGTCTATTGATGTTGTGTTAGATTGGATTAGTGAGATGGACAAGTATTTTGAATGCGAGGAAGTTAGTGAAGACCGTAGAGTCAAGTTTGCAGCAACAAAGCTGAAAGGACACGCAACTCTGTGGTGGGACAGTGTCCAGAATGAGAGGAAGAGGTTGAACAAAACACCGATTAAAACTTGGACAAGGATGGTAGCTAAATTGAAGGGTAGATTTCTGCCAAGGGATTATCAAATCGTGTTACATAGACAGGTACAGAATTTGAGAGAGAGGGGATTGACTGTGAAGGAGTATACAGAGGAATTTTACCGAGTGAATTTGCGAGCCGGATACACAGAGGATACGATAGAAAGGACAACCAGATATGTTAATGGACTGAGGATGGAAATTTTGGATGAAATAAGCATTTTGTCTCCAAATAATACTAAGGAGGCATACCAGAGCGCAATTAAAGCAGAGGAGAAAATTAACCAAAGACAGAATGCCCGGAGAGGACGAGGGTCTACTAGAGGAAGAGGCTAGTCCTATGGCAGGGGCTGGACTGCCAGCAACAGCGAGGAAGCCAACAGTTTGAGGACTTCGGGAACAGCAGAAAAAGGAGACGGAACGAGAGGTGGCAGATCGTTCCAATGCGACAGAGGAAATGGCCGTGGAAGGGGAACTGGTTATCAATGCTATAGATGCCACAAGTGGGGGCACCGTTCGTTTGAGTGCCCAGAAACAGATTCAGCTGGACAGCGATGCACATATGTGGCGCAACCGGAGGAAGTAGCAGCACCCCCTCAAGAGGCAGAAAATGCCCCAGAAACGGGAGAAGCTTTAGTGCTGCATAAGGTATTACTGAAGCCAGTTGATGAGAGTGTCGAACAGATGCAGCGGAAAGCTCTATTCAGGACAATTTGCAAATCGCAGGGTAAGTGTTGTAAGATGATAATCGACAGTGGAAGTACAGACAATTTGGTGTCCACAGAAATGGTGGAGAAGTTGGGGCTGAAGCGTTTAAAACACCCCAGTCCGCATCGAGTTTCATGGCTACAAAAGGGGCACCAGTTACTGGTGGACGAGCAGAGTGAGGTTGAATTTCAAATAGGACGATATAAGGATAAAATTATTTGCGACATTATGCCGATGGACGTATGTCACATCTTATTGGGCAGGCCTTGGCAATATGATAGAAAGGTGACACATGATGGAGTGATGAATTGTTATAAGTTCGAAAAAGATGGGGTCAGGCATGCCCTTGTGCCTATCAGAGAAGAGAAGGAAACAACTGAAGTAAATGAAACCAAGGCATTGCTAATGATCGGAAAACAGTTTTTAAAACAGGCTGAGAACAGTGAAATAAGTTATGCTGTAGTCAAGAAAACAAGGACAGTCCTCTTGCATACAGAGATAACAAATTTACCCATGGAAATACAACAGATGTTGGAAGAATTTACAGATATAGTAGTGGATGACTTGCTAGACAAGTTACCTCCCAAGTGGAGTATCAGCCACCATATTGACTTCATACCTGGAGCCAGCTTACCAAATAAAGCAGCATATCGAATGAGCCCCAAGGATAATGAGGAAATCAGGAAATAGGTGCAAGAACTATTGGACAAAGGTTTAATCAGAGAAAGTTTGAGCCCATGTGCTGTACCAATAGTCCTTGCCCACAAGAAGGGAGGAGAGTGGCGGATGTGCACCGATTCCAGGGCCATCAATAAAATCACCATCTGGTACAGATTTCCGTTACCACGTATGGATGATATGATGGACTGTTTGAGTGGGGCAGCTTACTTCTCTAAAATAGACTTAAAAAGCGGATATCACCAGATTCGGATACGAGAGTGGAAGACAACTTTTAAAACAAATGAAGGATTATATGAATGGCTGGTCATGCCATTCGGGTTGAGCAATGCACCCAGCACATTCATGAGACTCATGAATGAAATGTTGAAGGAGTATATTGGGAAATTTGTAATAGTTTATTTGGATGACATCCTTATTTTTAGCAAGACGAAAGAAGAACACTTCTGGCATGTGCGCAAAGTGTTGGAAAAGCTACAGCAAAACAAGTTATTAATAAATTTGAAGAAATGTACGTTTCTGCAAAGAGAATTAATTTATATGGGATTTGTGATAGCAGAAAACGAATTAAAGATGGATCCGGAAAAGGTAACGGAAATAATAAATTGGCCGTCACCGAAAAATTTGTTTGAGGTACATAGTTTCCATGGATTGGCAAGTTTCTATAGAAAGTTTATTAAGAATTTCAGCGGAATTTGTGCTCCTATGTTGGAGACCATCAAAAAGGCCAGCCAACCTTTTCGATGGACAGAAGCAGCAGAAAAAAGTTTTCAACTATTGAAAAAGAAGATAACAGAAAGACCGATTCTCAGGCTACCAGATTTTCAAAAATTATTTCAGGTACGTTGTGATGCTAGTGGAACAACAATCGGGGCTGTACTCAGTCAGGAGGACAGACTTGTAGCATTTTTCAGCGAAAAACTGAATGAGAGTAGGCAGAAGTACTCCTCATATGACAAAGAATTTTATGCAGTGGTACAGACTCTAAGACACTGGAGGCATTATTTGTTAGGGAACGAGTTTGTGTTGTTTTAAGACAATTCTGCATTGCAATATGTAATGCAGCAACACAAACTCAATCATAAACATGCCAAATGGGTGGAGTACTTACAAAGTTTTAATTTTGTGCTGAAACATATCAACGGACAAGCAAATAAGGTGGCCGACGCATTAAGTATAAAAGCTATACTTTTGCAGGAGAGTGCTGTACAGGTTTTGGGTTTTGAACATTTGCGAGATCTTTACAAAACAGATACAGATTTCAGAGAAGCCTATGAGGCGTGCCAGAACCCTTTGATAAGGGGTAATATCCCTTGGTTAGATTACAATATACAGGAGAAGTTGCTATTTAAGGGAGGACAACTGCGTATCCCCAACTATTCCATGAGGGAGAATATTATTCGCGAAAAACACAGCGAGGGTTTGGCTGGACACTTCGGTATAGATAAGACCTTGGAGCAACTTAGTCATTTCTATTTTTGGCCAAGAATGCGACGAGACGTACAACGTTTTGTGACTAAGTGTAAGGTGTGTCAATTAGCGAAGGGACATAGCCAGAACACAGGATTATATACGCCATTACCTGTTCCAGGCAGACCTTGGGATTCGGTGAGTTTAGATTTTGTTTTGGGACTGCCGAAGACGCAGAAAGGTTATGATTCAGTGATGGTAGTGGTGGATCGTTTCTCAAAAATGGCACATTTCATACCTTGTCGGAAAACTAGTGACGCCACTCACGTGGCCCACTTGTTTTTTAATGAGATTGTCAGACTACACGGGTTACCAACAACCATCCTATCAGACAAAGACGTGAAGTTCACGGGACATTTTTGGCATACCTTATGGAAAAAAATGAACACCCAATTAAGCTACAGTTATGCTTATCACCCGCAAACCGACGGGCAAACAGAGGCTGTGAACAGAAGTTTGGGAAACCTGTTACGCAGCTTAGTCGGGGAGAATTCTCAAATGTGGGACCGAGTGCTAGCGCAAGCAGAGTTTGCTTACAACGATTCGCCAAATCGTAGCACGGGTCTCAGTCCCTTTCAGATCCTATATGGCATGCACCCTCGTGGAGTGCATGAACTTCGGGATCTTGGTTTACAGGAATGACGGAGTGCGGATGGAGAAGATTTTGCTAATGCAATGAGGGATTTACATGAACAGGTGAAAGCAAAATCACAGGACATCAGCTCAAAATATAAAGAACATGCAGATCTAAAGAGAAGAGAAGTTCATTTTGAGGTAGGGGACGAAGTCCTGGTACACCTGCATAAGGAATGTTTCCCTAAGGGTACGTACAATAAACTGAAGTACAAAAAGTTAGGGCCTTGTAAGATCTTGCGAAAATTTTCGGCAAATGCCTACGAAATACAACTACCACCCGGAGTAGGTATATCACCTATCTTCAATGTGGCAGATCTGTTTCTGTATACAGGCGATCTGTTGGAGGAAAAGAAAGATGAACCCGGACAATCCACATGGAACACCCAGGAAGACGGAGAAACTTGGAAAAGACAGATGCCTTATGTCCAACCTCCTGAGATCGAAGGCATCCTCGAAACTTAGGTAGTTAGACGTACTCGGTGGAAAAATTATTTTCAGTACCTGGTCAAGTGGAAGGACCGTCCGATTGAGGACAGCTCTTGGCTTGACGCAAGGCAGATTGAACGAACAGGAACGTCGGTGGAGGAGCTCATGAACCGAAGTCATGATCTCTTTTCACCCCGGGAGCCTGATGTAGGAGCATCCAGCTCATTGTAAATTGGGCAAAAAGAATTCCAACCAGGTTCAAAAGCTAGTGATCGATTGGACTGTTTAATTCTTACATAAATAATTTTTCTTTTAGTTTATTTTACAAAGTCAGTGAATTTAGACATTTTTATTTTTATTTTCAGTTAGAATTACTGTAGCTCAATTATTAGTTAGGGAATGGTCCATTAAATTAGGGAAATAAGAGCCAACTGTTCCTACAAGTCTTGGAATGCCAAATGATTATAGTTATTAACAACAATAGTATTTCTGTTACCATATTCTGTATCAGTTGGATTAACTGAAAACATCAACTGAAAAACAAAGAGATATAAAAACAAATCAAATGTAACAGAGAGGGGTTCAGTTGAGTGGAATATCAAGAAAAGAAATAGAAACAGTGAGAGCATTCAAACAGAAAGTTATTTGTCCATCTGTACCATCTGTATAAATAATTGCCTAAGTGAATTTACGTTCTTTACTATATGTTAAATTACCATACGAATAATATTCATCAATTTACTATTGCAAATGTTCAAACATGAGTCGCAATCAAATATTAAGCAAGCAGACGAAGTCACAGTGATTCACAGTCACAATAACCGACAGCCATATATTCATTTCGCACATAGTTGAATAAGAGTTCCAGTACAAACATTCAGGAAACGAAGGCGAGGAATTTGCATATGAATATCCACAACTTTCCAGCGTTCGAAGACATAAAGAACAACTAACAATTCGGAATACAAATGCGCAGAGGTAACAAAACTGTACATTCTCTTTTCTATTCATAATTTTCATTTAAACCATCGAAGGACCGCAATTATAGTCACCATTGGTAGAGCCAAACAAATACTACGAAAGACAAAGTCCGCTAATATATAAACAGAGAAGAGTACGACATATAGTCGGAAAAGCTTGTAAATCAGAAAACCCAGAACCAGGGTTTGACCAAAATCAACCAACAAGTGGCTTCCAACTCTTATACACTTAGTACAGGAGCAAACGAAAAACACATACAGTCGAGTAAACGCATACAGCGACCAAGGACTTGAACCAGAACATGGGTCTTTAGCATCAACCGAAACTACAACCAAACATTGAGGTTTCAGGCCTACCCAGAAAGAGAAACGACAGAACAAACTAAGCGCTGGAAGACATGCCGCCCAGGTCACCAACAGAGACCCGCAAAAACACAAATTCATGTATGTTAGAACGGACGATATGAAGGAAATTCAGGGAGAATGTGAATTCCTGTAGGGAGGTAAAAATACCCAGAGAATTTACCTGGAGAGCGCAGCCGAATACAACTGTATGACAACCTGAAGAGCCTGAGAGACTGTCGACCAAAGGAACGAAGTGGGTTGGTTCCAGAATGAGAAGGCAAGCCATATTGAAATAGGGACAGGAGTATCTACTTTTTCCAAATGGGAGACGCGTGCCCGAAAAGTCCTGTGCTTACAAGCCAATATAGTGCCACAATGTGAGAAAGCCGAACAACCGCAAGCAAACAATACCCAAACAAGATTCGAACGAGAGACAGCAAGGTACCGGAAGAAATACAGCAAAATACAGTGACTTCTATCAACGGCTATCAAGAAACCCGACCAAGAACCACAATATATATACAGATAGCAGATATAATAACCATAACCAGAGTTTAGCAATACATTCAGGAACCCACGCATGCAAAGGAGAGAAGAATAAAACCACTTACCGAAGTCAAGCCACAGAACCAGGCCGAACAGCCTTCAACACCAAATGCCATTTTCATTAAGTTTACAAACAGGTTGAATAGCGGAGGAGTCAAGTTCTTTTACAGCACTAGGAGCTGAACATATCAACAGAACAAAACATACAACAATATACCAGAGCAAACCATGAAACCCTCGGTCGGAGCAGAACAAACTCAGAGCGAAAACAACGAAGAACAATCGAGAAGTGCTGTAAAGGATTAGGGTTAAGGCGCGAATGTGAAAGGGAGCAATTCGAGGCGGAGTACAGGGTATTTACTCCCTGCATTAACTCACCATCTACCAACTTCTCACAAAATCCCGCGGACATAAGATTTTTGTTCGCCACGTAAACCTTCCCATCCATGTATAAAGTGCAAAGTGTGTGCCAAGTGGGCTGGGTCACATCAATATATATATATATATATATATATATATATATATATATATATATATATATATATATATATAGATTAATTATAACAAGATCGGGTATTGATTATATTGCAAAAAAAGAAAAAAGGATTTATAATAGTAGGTATTGTTACATCCATTACAACTATATTAATTATAACTTACAACTATTACAACTACATTAATTATTACTGCACTCGTTTCTTTTTCTAAGCAAGTGGGTATCACTACATTGTATATAAGCGTGTGTGTGAGAGATTTTACTAGATATGATTATGACCAAGGAAATCAATCATGTTTATTTGATAAAATATACATTTCCAACAATATCAAATTTACATTTTTAAGTTACACTTATTTATATAAAAAATTATAATATTTATTAAAACAAATTGATTAAATTTTCTTATTTTTAATCCTTTTATTTATAAATTATATTTATAATAAATTTATTAGTTAAATTATAAAATTGAAAATTTAATCGTTACAAATAATAGATATAAGATTATTAAAATTTCAATTGCAACTTGGATAGAATCATTTTTGCAATTTATACACCAAAACGCTAGAAATACAATGGGAATTAATCCACACCATTTTTAATTACATTATATATATAATAATATTGAATACCTAAAATATTAAGTTTTGCATATCATTATTGATATTTATATAAATTTTAAGATTTCCAGCTTTAAGGCTTGATGGAGATTTAGGGCTAAATCGAGGGGTTACATAGGAACTGGATGGAAAGTTAGTTTTAATGCTCGATCAAGCTCCTAACCTGGGGTTACATAGGAGCTCAATCCAAAATTAGTTTTAATGGTCGATTGAGTCGTTTTTAAAACGCTCGAGGAGCCGAGCTAGATAGAGCGCTTAAAAAAGGTTGACCAAACCATTATTTTTTCCATCCAAAGACATCCTCTCTCGCGAAAAAGTGTAATCCAGATCAATACTTTTACAATACTTTTACAGCATTAATGTTATTATACTCGAAATGAAATAAAATGAAGATGGTTTTTTTTTTAATGTTAACAAAAATGTTCAATCAACCATAATTGAAGTAGTAACATAGGCAAAAAAGAAGAATCAACGACTAAAGTACAAATAGAGGCAAAAGAAGAATCAAATAAGGAGAAATAATATGTAGAATATAAAATTTGGAATAAAAAGAAGGAAAAGTTTGTATGGAGTTGAACACAAATTGCACCATCATGTAGAGATAGAGAGATAAAATAAGTTTTTTTGACTTGATATCAAGTATCGTAAACCTCGCTAAGATTTAAATTAAGAAATAACATGTTATAAGTTTTATAAAATTTTATAAAAGTTATTAATTTAATAAATAATTATATTAAAATTATTAGCCAAAATGAAAATGTGAAAATACTATTACTCCAATTAGTTGAGAAGATTCTCAAAATCTATCAAATCACATCAAAACTTTTCAAACTTTTTCTTTTAAAAAGTTATAAAAATATGGAATGGTTAAGATGATATATCATTAGTATCTAGTTCGGAGTAGTTCTCCAATTAATTTTCCTTTAAAAATTATCTTAAATTCCTGTAAAATAAATTACATGTGTTTATATGTATTCCTTAAAACGATACCAGTATGAAAATTTATATGCTGCAGCTTACAGTTATGATATACAGTTTTGTCTCTGTCTATGGATTTTTTTTTTTTTTTGGTTTTAATTGAATTTTCTTAATTGCATACAATCGCATCAATGTTCTTATTTCCGTACAAATCTGTGACTCAAAATTCGAACAATTAAAAGAGGATTTGAGACTAGATTAGACAGCAAAGTCATGTTGCTGCAGTGGGACATCCTTATTCCTATTGTGTGTTCAAACGTACTGATGCACAGCTTTGCTGCTTGCACATCCCATTGGCGCAATATACAATCAGTCTACGTTCAAGATTGCAGCTGCTTCTGCAGCTCTGCTCTTACCGGGTGATGGAAAGGACGGAGAACAATGGCGGGCAGCATTATAGAGAATTGAGTTCAGGAATTGACCAGAGAAAAAATAGTAGGACACCATGACGATGAATCACATTAGTTTGTTCGAAACATGTAGATAAATGTCTGTCTACCTTTGATTTAGACAGAAGTTATTCTTAAGACACCATGTTATTAGATGTATGGACCTTTGCAACAGTAGGTATTTTGCTTTTCATCATATTAACGTTGAATTAGACAAAACGCGCAGGCAAGAGACGTCAATTTATGACAGGAGTGTCTCAGCAGTTATAGCACACTTCGCAGCCAAACAAGACAAGAGGCGGCACATTAGTCCCAGTACTACCACTTCTACCGTCGCAACAAGCGACCACCATTATAATAATCCTTATCATCGGAGTCACATCATACTCATTTAAAAACTTCCATCAGTAGGCTGCCATTTTTTTCTTCCTTTTTTCACTGAATCGCTGTAAAGGGAAATTATCCAGCCAGCAAACATGTACATGACTACATGCTATGGTGGGCGGCCTATCCAACAGGAGAGGAACCCTGGCCACACCGTCTTGATCTGCAGACATGGAATGACTGAAAATTGGAGTAAGTAATTACAGAGATGATTATTTTCTCATTTCATCTAGTTGAGCATGGTCACTATACATAATACTTATTATGTCTTAGATCTAAGACTTTTCTCATTAACCAAAATTGTTTTTGAGGTCTACTTAGTCCCCCATTCTGCTCATTAGGCTCTTCTGCCGATACTCATCACGCATGTGACACGTTCTTTTCCTCTGCATATATAGATATGGCCACTTCAACATCACTATTCGCAATCCGACACCTATTCAATGCAGCATACTCCATTGATATTTATATCCCATTTCAAGAAACCAACCACCATGCAATCCATTGGATTTACTGGATTGTATTTACTTTTTATTTGATATAATGAGTAATAAATTAGCACAATTACATTATTAATAATGTGTTTGATATATGTTAATTTATATTTATTTTTAAATATTGATTGACGTATAAAAAGCTGAAAATATAGTTCTTTCCTATATATCAATCATATTTACTAATGTGGTTAAGCTGAAAATATAGTTCTTCCATATATATCAACCATATTTATTAATGTGGTTATGTTAGTTGACCGTTGACATGTGGGGTGAATTTGTTAAGAATGGTTGAAGAAGATTGACGAGTTTGATCATGTTTGGTGAGATTGACCAACGTTGAATATGCTTGACAAAAGTGACTAAGTTTGATCATTGTTTGTGAGATTGACCAAGGTTGAATATGGTTGACGGAAAGTGACCAAGTTTGTTCATGGTCAACCAATAATGTAACAACTTCATTGTTGATCACTGTTCGGAAGGCAAGCTCGTAAGCAAGGAGCACCAATTCGTAGTGTGGTGGTTGTAGGCAGAAGGGAAAGCACTAGTTGTGTTAGTGGGCTAGTGGAGTAGTTGGTGGCAGTTTCTTGTGTAGGCCCCTCTCCCTGGGGTGGACTGGTTTTATTGTGGGACTGAACTGATTGGACTGGGGAAACATATGATATCTGCTCTAGTGGATGAATGGTGTGTAACGATGGGTGGATGGTTGCGTTGTGGGATCGAGTGAACTAAGGACTTGAAGTTTCTCATTCCTCCCCTCAAACTCGGGTTAGTTCTTCAGACGATGAGAAGCTGTTCTCGACTTTGGTTGGGCCGTTCTTCTGGTTGGACTACTTACTCTGACAGGCTACTTCTTGGTACTGGCAATCGGAATGCCGTTCAAAGAAAACAAGTAGTTAGGGACTTGTTCGTTCCTCTGGGTGGTTAGCTATTTAGAGACGATAGAAGGGAGACCAGTAAAAAAAACTAGTCTAAGCCTGGGAACGGGTTCTGAGATATGGTAGTTGAGACGGTCTAGGCACACGTTCAATGTTCAATGAGGTTGAACATGTTTGACCAGGGTTTCCCATGTTGAACATGGTTAAATATCATTATCCAAATTTAACTATGGTCAACCAAAGATGACCATGGTTGATTATGGTTGATTAACATTGACCGTGATTTACCATGATTTATGATGGCTAAATAAAATTGAGTAAAGTTAACTATGGTTGATGATAGTTGACAATGTCATGTCAACCATAGTTATGTACAAGCTACAATCGTTGATTATGGTCAACAATAATATATCATATTAACCACAGTTAATTGTTAATATTATTATTAATCAATTTTATTAAACTTTATTGGAAAACCCTAATATTATTGTTAAATATTAAACCTTATTCACAAACCTAAATATTAATATTATTGATAAACCTTTCTAATATTAATACTACTAATATTAATAACATTAATATTCTTTATATTGTTAATAGTAGATTCAATTATATAACTATTATTATAATAATATTGTAAATATAAATATTATTAATATTCAACTTTATTAATTTAATATACATATTAAACATTTTAAATCTTGATTATGACCAATTAAGGTTGACTTTAGTTGATTATAATTGAATACGGTCTAATTAAGATGATTAAGGATAACTATGAATATATAAGGTTGACTATTTTTTACTGTGGTGAACATAGGACAGTTGACCAAGTTATATCATGGTAAAATTTTAATAATATATTCAATAATAACAATAATATAGTCAACCTTAGTATTAATATTAATATTTTTCTTATTACTATTGTTAAATATGAGAATCATAGAGTTGATCAAGTTTGATCATGATAAACTACTTAAACATTGACTATAAAGGTTGATTTTATTTTACTGTGTTTGATTATTAATATTAATCAATAAGATTAATGGACCGTTATGTTTGACCAAAGTTGAAAAATGTTGACTCTCACACATATTCAATCATCGTCATCCACATTATTAAATGTGGTAAACTAATTTTATAATGTTGCAATGCGATGTTGGGTAAATTGCAATGTAATGTAACATTACGACAACGATTGTCACATTGTGATGTTGGATAGATTTATGTATCATTATAACGTCACAATATTTTTATTATTATTAGTTAACCTTATTAAGATTAATATTTCGAGGTGAAAATTCGCCTAGGAGGCTCTGCAACTTGATCTAGGGTTGGCGTTAGGGTTTGACGTTGGGTACCATGGTGGGATGCGCAGGGGGGAGTGTTGCTCCCTCCTACAATCAAGTAGTTACAGATAGAAGCAAGGACGCTGGAAAGAAACGTTTCAAGAAACCTCTGGAAAAGACAACAGAGGCAAGTAACGTGGAAATATTAGGAAGAAAAAAACCTCATGAACATGAAGGGGATCAACAGGAAGCTAGCAAGGAGAAGGAGAAAGGAGGTAGCAGTCAAAAATCTACTTCAATAAGGACAACTAGGGTATGCAAACATAGGTCGAACATCATTTCCCGGGTCATCTTAAGCGACCCATTGCTACAAAGCGCATAAGGATCATATGGCGGAATATGCGGTTATATGAAAATTCATGGGGATATGGCCGACAGAAAGGGCGCTGCACGTATGGATAAGGAGCCACTGGAAACCAAAGGGGTAAATAAACCTTCATTTGGGATCTAAGGGCTTCTTCACAGTGGTGTTCATAAGCCTAGAGGATAAAGATAGAGTGTTTGAATGGGGACCATATTTCTACGCTGCCGCAGGCCTCTACATGTGGCCATGGATGATGAACTTTATCCCAGAACGCGAAACATTCACATCGGTACCGGTATGGATTACACTATACTCCCTTCCTCTGGATTATTGACTACCGGAATCTCTGAAAACAACAGGCAACAAACTGGGGCATTTTCTAAAGATCTCAGATGTGACTCTGAAAGGAAAATACACCTCCTTTGCCTGGATATGTGTGGAAATGGACTTATATGGAGCACTTCTGGAAGCGATAATTTTAGAAGTTTATGATGAAGAATGGATGCAGGCGGTGGACTATGAGCACATCCCATTTAGGTGCCACAAATTCCATGAACATGGGCATCTATATAGAGACTACCCAACAAACAATATGGAGAGAAATGTGAAAACCACTGCGGGTAAAAATCCTGAGGGTTTCACCAAGGTTGGGAGCAAAGGGAAAGGCGGGAAGCGGCCACAAAAAAGATCAATGAGGAAAGACAACCGAGCCACAATAGCTTTAAGATCCTAGAGGAAGAAGATGGAAATAAAGAAACAAACTAGGAAATGGAGAACAACTTCACTGAGAAGCAAATGGATGATAGCATGGAAGATATCATAGAAAATGGCCAGCAAAAGGATGATCTGCCAAGAATTATGGAGATAAGTAGGAACCATGAGATGACTTCAAGTGAGGCGGGAACAGAGGACCATGAACTGCAGGAGATTCTAGAAAGGGAAAATCTAGATCTAGAGAAATTTCTGGAACAAGGGACGACCAAAGGAGTGGACTCCCTGCCAAAAGAGGAATATGATAGGGTTCAATAGCTCTTCCTATGGATATCACAACCGAAGGGCTCTGGAGACAAAAGAAATCATGAAAGCCAGGAGCATAGAGGGATCAAAATGATGGAGGAGACATAGGCACAATCTCCAATGAACCCAGGTAAGAAAAGAGGAAGAAAAAGATAGAATGAGTTGCTAAACGAATGTGGGAAACTCTTGATCAATTCAGGTAAGATGAAAGATCTCACCAATTATTCCTTTACAAACTTTTCTTAATGAAGCTCACAACTTGGAATATTAGAGGCATAGGAAATAGAAAGAAACAAAGAAATCTCAGTAATAGAATAAAAGAAGAAAAACCAGATATGGTTTTTATTCAGGAGACAAAATGTTCGATGGATAAGATTAGAGAAATTCATAACAAATGGCTAATCAAGTATGAGTATCTAGAGGTTAAAGCAAATAACTTGGCGAGGGGTATTCTTACGCTCTGGGATCCCTAGAAATTTGGAATCCTGGATGCTGAAGCGCCCAAGAATTATCTTTCTTTGGTATGTCAACCTTTAGGTGATCAGGAGATATACATGATCACAAATGTCTATGGACCTCAAAAGAAAGAAGATAAACTCAAGCTTCACACCTCCCTTGAGGAAATAAGAGCAAGACACCCTAATATGCCCTGGATCATTGCAGGAGATTTCAATATGATAAGATATCTTACATAGAAAAAACAGTATCTGACAACTAGGCAGAGAATCCATGTCCTTCCAGAACTTCATAAGGAACATGGGGTTAGTGGACACTGAAACAATAAATGAGACCTTCACCTGGAATAACAAGAGGGGAGGGGCTTCACAAGTCGCCTCTAAACTAGATAGATTTA
Organism: Pinus taeda; assembly: GCA_000404065.3. Classification (NCBI taxonomy): domain Eukaryota; kingdom Viridiplantae; phylum Streptophyta; class Pinopsida; order Pinales; family Pinaceae; genus Pinus; species Pinus taeda. The sequence continues at coordinate 46,435 of APFE031563516.1, forward strand.
TTATTTCAGAGGACCTCTTTCTTTCGGGCCCTGCCATGTCAGCTTATATTCTTCCCTTTGGAGGTTTGGACCATTGGTGTGTATAGCTGGAAGCCACTTTTATGGGCACACCAAGAAATAGACCCTTCAAATTTGAAAATTCCTGGCTCTCTCACCCTGAATTCACTAGCAATATTGACAAATGGTGTTGAGAGGATCTGAACATTCAAGGCACTAGAATGTTCCTGCTCCAACAGAAACTTAAACATATCAAATCCAGGCTTAAAGATTAGAACAAAAATGAATTTGGCATATCTTCAAAGCCAAACGAGAAGCTGAGCAGAAACTCCAGGAGATCAATCAAATCACCATCACATATGGCTTTACCGAGGAGCGGAAAAAGATAGCTGACTCTTTGCAGGAAGAATGGGAAGATCGATGCATGTAAGAGGAGATTTTCAGATTTTCTAGAGACAAAAATCAAGGGTGCAATGGATTAGAGAGGGAGAAAGAAACACGAAGTTCTTTCATAAATCCACCATGGATCACAGGGCACATAATAGAATCACAAAGCTCAAAGATTCTCAAGGGATAGAACTCATCCCTCACAAAGATATGGAATTTGTCCTTGTTCAACACTTCCTCAGTATAGCAGAGGATCCTCTGGTGGATAGATCCAGATTCATCAACAATTTGACTTAGTACATCCCTCAGTTGGTTACCAGAGAGGACAACCACAATCTTAACAGGCTAGTGTTGGAAGAGGAGGTCAGTGAAGTGATCAATGAAATGCAAAATGGAAAATCTCCAGGCCCGGATGGGTTCAATGTAGACTTCTTCAAAGCCTGCTGGAAAACAGTCAAACAGGATATCCTTGAGGTGGTGGAAGACTCAAGAAGATCCAAAAAGGTTCTAAAGGCTCTTAATGCTTCCTTAATAGCTTTGATCCCAAAACAGGAAAAATCCATGACTCCAGATGGCTTTAGACCCATAGCTTTATGTAATGTGGTGTACAAAATTATTTCTAAGGTGATTGCCAATAGACTCAAGCCCCTTTTACCAGCTTTCATCTCAGAGGAGCAAATGGGCTATGTGGAAGGAAGACAAATCCTCAATAACATCATCCAATCTCACGAGGTGGTACACTCTCTCAAAAGCAACAAACAAGTTGGTATGATCATTTAGTTGGACCTAGAAAAAGCTTACGACAAGCTAAGTTGGTCTTATATAAGGGAAGTTCTAAGAGCCTATGGCTTCGACCAAAGCTGGATAATATGGGTTAGGGCACTAGTTACCACGACCAATTTTTCCATCCTGCTTAATGGCTCTCCTTCAAGAACCTTCACACCTTTCAGAGGTCTCAGACAAGGAGATCCGCTCTCACTCTTCCTCTTTGTTGTCGTGATGGAAGGGCTAGGAAGAGCAATTAAAATGGCAAATTCTGAAGGAAGAATCCAGGGTATTAAACTCACCTTGGATGGAGCGGAAATTACTCATCAACAATTTGTGGATGACAAAATGCTGCAGGGCATACCCATAGTCAGGGAAGCCAGAGCGATCAAACAAATCTTAAATGACTTTGCTACCAGAATGATCAAACAAATCTTAAATGACTTTACTATGGCAGCTGGCACAGAGGTAAGCCTCAACAAATCAAAAGTTTTTTTCTTTAACACTAACATTGCTATTCAGAGAAACATCACCAGGATTCTTGGGTTTCAAAGGGATTGGTTACGTTCCAAGTATCTCGGCATACTTCTTACAGATAAGCCTCTAAGCAAGGGAGTATGGGAGCTAATAATAAATAAACTTCAAGACAAGATTAGAAAATGGACATGCATGTCTTTAAATTTGGTAGGGCGCCTTGTGCTCGCACAAGCTGTCTTGCAAGAAATTCCCATTTTCATGTTCTCAGTTCTTCCTGCTCCTAAAGGAGTTCAACAACAGATCAAGAGAATACAAAGGGACTTTCTATGCAGCAGAGGAGAAGAGAAAAAGAAATGGGCTATGGTGGCCTGGGACAAGATCTGCAAGCCCAAGAGCCATGGTGGTTTTGGGCTTCATGACCCTGAAACCCTCAACAGAGTTTTGGGAGCTAAACTCTGGTGGAGGTGGATCAAGGAATCGGCAACCCCCTAGGCCAAGATTTGGAAACAAAAATATGCCAAGAATTGGCAGGAGAAGGATCACATTCAAATTTCAGGGCATATTAAGGGCTCCCACATTTGGAACCTTGCCTGGGAAAACAAAGGTATTGTTCAGCAGCACAGTTTCTGGGAGATCCGAGCTGGGACCTAGCTCGGTTTTGGGAGGATAACTGGAAATAGGAACCCAACGTGTATAAGGATGAATTAGCAACTCTCAAGAATGATACCAACAATAAAGGTCTACTCATGGTAAATGACTTCTGGGACCAGGTTAGGAACAATGGAAAATGGAGAATTTGGAAGGATATAGGCCACAGTGAAGAGAGCCCTCTGAAGGCCCAGGCAGACTCTCTTGCTCAGGATCTAGAGCATAGGAGGATTTTGGTATCCTCGTTGCTTGACCAACTAAGATGGGGAAGGAACACCGAAGGAAACTTCAACCTCAAAGAAGCTAAACAGGTAGTAACAGGGTTTAACTACCAAAACCCTGATCAAGTATGGAAGAATCTTTGGCAGAACCCCCACTGGATGAAAATAAAGTTATTCATTTGGCTAGTTCATCAAAGGAAAATTTTAACTTGGGAGAACCTCCTAAAAAAAGGCTTCACTAGCCCATCCAAATGTTACCTATGTGGCTCACAAGAGGAGATGATGGATTACCTTCTCAACCTCTGCCCTTTCACCTCTACCGTGTGGGAATGGATGCCTTCAATGTTTAGGCACAATGATAGGGATAGACTCAGCATCTCCAACACTTTACAGAATTGGAGGAGAAACTTCTCAGGAAATGAAATCATCAATAAAGCCTGGACGCTGGTTCCAGGCTTTGTCATCTGGGATGTTTGGAAAGAACATAATAGTAGGATCTTGAAGAACAAAGCAAGCAAGCCCCAACACATAATTGATCAAATTTTAAGGCAGCTCAAAGACACAGTCAGAAGCTTGTTGTGGCAACTTCCTAAGGACCCTCCTCTGCCCCAAGATGTGTGTATACTACTGCATTTGGATCTCCCAGTCTATAGGGCCACAAGGCATAATTAAGGGTGTGAGCCAAATAAATGCAGATACAAATATTTGAAAGCCTCCTCCACATGGTTTCTTAAAAGTCAATATAGACGAATCGTCTAAGGGAAACTCAAGGTTATCTGGTTTTGGGGGTGTTATAAGAGATGAATAGGGATGAATAAAGGAGATCTTTCATGGCCACTTGGGGAAGGCCACTAATAACATGGAAGAACTCATGGCCTTAGAGAAATGCCTGGAAATCTTGGTGGACTCAAATTCACACAATGTCATCATTGAAGCAAATTCGGAATTGATTATTAGAGCGGCCAAGAAAATATGCAATGGTACGACACTGGATAAAGTGTCGAAACATTGGAGGCTATCGCATGTCTTTCTCCATATTCATACCCACCCGCAAACCTTAAAAACTGTAAACTATGTCCATGTGAAAAGAAAATCTAATATGTTAGCTGATTGTTTGGCGAATGAAGGAGTGATTAGTAAGGAAAGGGACATTCGGTAAGTTTGGGAGTTGATACCCCTAGGAAAACTATTAGAGGATTGTCTCTGTCAAGCTGCGAAAGATAGGGATAGATGGATCGACAGGATGGATTGATGAGGCTCAGGAGACAGGCGGGAGTACCTAGATTCTTAAACTATTTGCTTGTTGATTGGCAGCAGTCCGCAGATTGTATTGGCATCAGTATTCCAATGGATTTGAGCAGATGGTCGAGATCAACGGAGGAAGACCAAGGACGCAGTGGCGTGGAGATTAATTTTGGACCAATAGATCTCGGTTGAGATAGATCTATGGTGTTTGGGCGAGGACGTTACCTAACAGGTAACGAGTAGAAGCGGGTTGGAGAAACCCACAAATGGATTTCAGGCGGAGGAAAGGTCGTAAACAGTAATTCCCCGTGGGCTTCGATTCCACACACATAGTGACATGTAATAGCGAGGTGAGAGAGGGAAACCACTTTTCGAGCGAATTTGGAGTGCACAAGTTAATTGGTCGATATATGCATGAGCCATTAGATCTGGTGGAGCAAGATCGACGGTTGACAGACGAGGAACAAGTCTCGAAGTTGGGAAGTGTTGTGACCATTGGATCTTGAATAGATCAACAATGAAGAAGTGTCGACGAATCTTTAGAAGGGCAAATTTCAAACTTTTGTAAAGTGTGGTTTGTAATACCGTCGGGTTTGGATCAGTGGAAGTTTAGCGGAACTCTGAGACTTTTGGAGGGGTTTGTTAGCTTAGCGGATGCTCTAAAGTTGTCAATGGATGATAGAGAGCCCATGGGAGTTTAACACTCCTTCATGTTTATAAGTTTTAGGAAATCCGTGAGAAATGGTTTGATCCTAGGTTTTGTTTTCCCTGTTGATGGCATTCCCACAACAGGCTAGTTCTTGTTTGGGTCTTTGCACTAGCAAAGACGTGTAACATATGTAATGTACTTGTATGGTTAATAGAAGGCTCCATTCTTACTTGACCAGAAAAAGATTAATATTTCTTTTATTAAACATTTTGAAATCTTGACTCTAATCGACCAAGGATGACTTTAGTTGAATAAGGTTGACAATGTTTGACTTTGCTCAACCATGGTTGACTACAACTGAATATGGTTGAGTTACATTTGACTAAGGATGACTATGATTCAACAAGGTTGACTATTGTCAAATATGCTAAACATAGGGTTGACCAAGTTTGATTATGGTCAACTATTTAAACATTGACTATAAAATCTCACTTTCTTTGACTATGTTTAACTATTGTGGTTTTATTTGACTATTAATATTAATTAGTAATAATTATGGGTGATTATCTTTGACTGAAGTTGAAGAGTGTTAACTGTCAAACATGGCCAACCACATTAGTAAACCAATGTGTTTTAAACCATATTAATATTAATATTATTAAATATTTTTAAACATTGACTATGGGTGAGCATGGTTTAACCATGGATGAACATTGTTTGAATAATTTGACTGTGGTTGACCATAGTTTTCTATGATAGATTATGGTTGTATATATTGATAATGAATCACTATAGTTGACCACGATTTACCATAATGACCTAGGTTGACCATGTTTGACCATATTAACCATTGTTGTTCATGTTGAGTATGGGTTGACCATGGTTTTCAGAGGTTGATTATGGAGGCTATAGTTAACCAAAGATGACCATGATTAATCATGGTCGACCTAGGTTGCCCATGGTTGAACATGACTGACTATGGTTAACAATGGTAAACCATGTTGACGAAAGTCAACTATGGTTGACTATGGTGACCATAGTTAACTATGGTCAATCATAGTTAACCATAGTCAATCATGATGATGATAGTTAATGATGGTTAACCATGGTTAGACTATGGTTGACCATGTGTGACTATTGTTAAACATCACTAACCATATTTTGACTATGGTTAACGATGTTTTACTATGGCTAACGATGGTTGATTATGGTTTTCCATGTTCACCTTATTTAAACATCACTGACTATGTTTTGACTATGAATGACTATGTTTAACAATTGTTTGACTACGATTGACCACAGTTGACAATAACTGTCCATTTCGCCATCTTTAAGCATTGCTAACTATATTTTGACTATCAATGACTATGATTTGACTATGGTTGATCATGATTGAATATAGTATGGTTTGACTATTATTGACCACTATTTGACCATGGTTTGATTATGTTCAACTATAGTTGAATATGATTGACTATAGTTGACCATGGTTTGAATATGGTTTAACTATGGTTGACAATATTTTGATTATGGTTTGTCTATAGTCGACCATGATTTGACAATAGTTACCATAGAAATGGTGGTTGTTGATGGTTAACCATGGTTTGCTTATGGTTAATCCTAGCCATCCACTATGGTTTAATATAGTTCACTATGGTTCATCACAGTTCACCTACAAAAAGACCATGATGCATGTGGTAAGTATGGTTCACTATGATAGTCATGTTGACTATTATTGACTAAAATGTCCATGTTGACTATAGTTGACTATGTCAATAATAGTCCACCATAATTAACATGTGTTAATGTGTAATATAATTTAAAATTAAGACATTATAAATGTTTAGATTAATATATTATTACTTTGTTATATTAAATGTTATAATAATGTGTATATATATATATATGAGAGTAAATATTGTATTAATATTAAACTAATTATTAATAATTTAATTATTTTAGTTGATATATTAACCTGTTAATTAATATTTCAATTAATTAAAAGTATATTGATAAAAATATTATATATAGTATTTATTTAATAATTAAATTAAAATTTAGCCCCAAGGGTTAGCTTAGTTGGTCAAAATCAGTGCCTCGCCATTCGGAGGTCACAGGGTCCAATCTCCTCGAAGCCCTTGGGGTCAAGCCTTGCTGCTAGATTCCCTTTGAGGTGCTAGATTCCCTTTGAGGTGATTCCCTTCAGGGTCGATCAGCCTAGATATGGACGTAGTGCCAACTCACAGCCTAAAAAAAAAATTAAAATTCTAAAATCTTATTCATATATTAAATTAAATTAAATTAAAATTGTAAAATTTTATTCACAAATTAATTTACAAGATCCAAAATTTCTTCACCATAACTAAATTTCTTCACCAATGGAAGCCTATAGTTTTTGCTGGTATGGAGGGGCTAGCTCCAACTGCAGAACATAATTGATTTCCCTTTGGGGGTATTACAGTGTGCCCTTTGGTTTGGCTTGTTATCGACATGATTCTGGTTGTCAAAAACACATTGATTATCATCCATTGGATCTAGGGGATCAATGACCTTCACGTGACCTCCAGGGGGTCAATGACCTTCAAGTGCCCTCCTTGACTCACTGAATGGAGAACACTTGGTCACTCCTTCCCACTTTCGATGACATTTCCTTCTAGCATGTTTACAGAGAGAAAAAATCAGATTGCGGATGCTTTGTCCAAGTGTGGATTTTCTATCTTCCCTAAGCTAATCTTGTATGAGCATCTGGTCCATAACACTGTTCGAGGTGAATGTTTTTTTTGAAATATAAACATGTTGGTTGGCATTTGGTCACAAATTTTTGGCAACACTTCTATTTGTTCATGTTCTGTGCATTTGTGGTTAATTACGTGACTTTTAGCTGCTTTCTATCCTCTTTAATCAATGAATATTCTCGTTTAGACCCTCTCTAGTAATGTGATACCCTCTCTTCGATTATTGCATCTTGCGACTCTATTTCAAAATTTATTTAATCTTGTTATACCAATCTTACAAGATAATCATTAAAAATAAAAACAACTAAAATTTTAACATGATTAATAACCTCTCAACTTAAATAATAACAAAGATTATTACATTGCTAATCCAAACATAAATAATAATTTGTCATAAGGTTATATAACTACTCATTAAATTTCATTTTTTTTACATAATATTTTGTAAAAACGTCCATTAAGCTAACCCATAGCCACATATACCACAACAATATTTTAATATTATTTATTTTTTTTATATATTAAATGTAAACATTCCTATAATACTTATTTTTAAAATATTTATTTTCCCGAACCTCTTCCATATCGGTGTGAATAATAACAAAATTAAATTATTTCTATTTAAGGGCTTCCGATTACGCTGTAATGGTGCAGAAATGGTGATGCGATCATTTTATTGATGTTGATGAGAAGTAGAATTTGACTATTTTCATATTTCTCTAATTTATTTTTAGAATTTTAAAAAAAATTTCGATATTTTTTTTAAATTTTTTGAGAGGAAATCACTCCTAATAAACAATTTACTCATCAAATTTTACACACATGATAAATAAATATTTATTTTCTCACCTTCCTAAATTTGTCACTATCGAGATAATCTATCTAATTAATTCAAAGGTTTTAGTATTGAAACTCTAAAGTCTACCGGTTGAATTTATACAGATAAATTAATATTTTTGTAATTCTATTGAATATTATTCAACAACACTATCTAAAAATTATAAAATAACTCTACAAAATATTTAAATAATGTTGATTCATAAAAATTTACACGTAAAAGAATTAGATCCATAAAATAATTTTGATTTTGATTTAGAATTTCTAAAAACCACTCTACAATAAGATTTATTTGCACCATGATTGATTATTTATTTACACCATGATTGATTTTTCACACCTTTGACTGCACTAGGTCACACGATACATCATGCTCACACAACCAATATTCACAATTTTTGGAAATTATGGACCACATGAAATAGTCTAAAGTACAGATAAATGTAGAATGTATGAGGGTAAAGCATGATAGTACAGAGAAATGCCATCTGAAAATACTTTGAATACCGTGCTTCATATGATTATGAAGTTTGTCCTTCATGACATCGATTTCAGTATTTGATTCAATGAATTTGTGGGCTATCTAAGCGGTCAATATCTCACTAAAATCGTGATTGTAAAATTTTTAAAAAATAAACGTATTTTTAAGAAGTTTAATTTATTTTTTAAGTGTAATTTATTTGTGGTTTAAAATGTATTTTTGAATATATAAATAAATTTAAAGTGTTAAATAATTTTTATGACATAGAGATTTTGTAGTTTTTATAGTTTAAATTTGTTATTTTAATAAAAAATTAAAAAATTATGAGATTGGACAAATATACAGGGAAAATGTAACCAAAAACTCCAAAAATAAAAAAATTATACTGGCACAAAAATATTAAAAAAAAAATTGTCAAATTTATTCTAAAACATGGATGAAATTTGGCAAGCAAATCGCTTTTTATTAAATAAAAAAATGTTTACATAAACATGCATATAGCATATGTGTATCCCTACTATATCACTGGTAACAAAATATAGGGGGCACATGTCCTTCAAAGAAACGCCGAAAAGAGCACAAGATATAGTCCAAAAAAAGGTCATCCACACATCATACTATCTCGAAACTATTAACATCTCTCATTAGAACTTTGAAAATGGGTAATAGAGTGGTTAAAGTGTGAAATTATGGCTAGTGTGATTCATGGGGACTTCAGTGGGAGAGCAATACCATACCACATGTATTCATATTGGGGATATGTATTGAGGAAAAAATGATAGAATATGCTGAGCATATAATAAGGGGTAAAGGGCTTTTATATTGGTAGGTATAAAAATGAAACTCAAAATTAATGAAAAATATGAAGGGGTATAAAAAATGTTAATGAAAAAATAGATACCTTACTATGTAGTGAAAGTAGAGGGTTTTTAAATTAGAAATGTGCATTGGGTTCATATTGGTAAGGGGTTAAATAATATAATTTTTAGAAATATGTGATCAAATTAAAAACACTGTTTAGTATACTATAAATTTACATGATATATTAAAAGTTCATTGAATGAAATCCTATAATGTGAATTTGAAATTTCACTTATAAATTAAAAATTACATACGTATAAATATTAAAATAAATTTAAATTGAATCAATACCTACATCACAATGATTTTGACGGTTTGTAATCATCAAAATGGCCTACACTTTGAACGCTTCTATGACAATTTTTTCCACTCATAATAGTATTTAAAAAGTGAATATCAATGACTTTGAATGTTTGTAGTCATCACAATGGCCTACACATTGAACGCTTGTATGACAATTTTTTCCATCCACAAAGGTATTTAAAAAGTGAAGATCAAATCGATATGCTTATAGTTACTATTATTAGAATTTTCAAGTTATCAAATTGATACTTAATAGAATAGAGCTTGAGTGGGTCTAATGGTTAAGAGCATGTGTTTCCTCCTAAGAGGTCACAAGCTCAAAACCAGAGGGGGTTAGAGTATATATGCCTTCATAAACTTAGCAGTCAAATTGTTGCACGGAGGTGGGTCCCTTGTCCCACAAACAAAAAAATCTCATACATCAATTTGATGTCTGACTTGATCGTGACCTTAAAAATGAATATTATTATTATTATTATATATAAATTTTATAATTTAAAAATAAATTTAATTAAATTTTAAATAAATAAATTAAAAAATATATTTAAAAAATCAAAAATCAAAATGATGAAAACTATAACAATCGAAATTAAAAAAATATCTATCACAAATTTTATTGATTTTCTCTGAAGTGTATACTATGAGTTGGCTTATCTCAATATCTATCATGGTTATCTTTAGTAAAATACTAGGAAATAAATTGAACATGAGATATATAAAATTATAAATTATATCTTTTTAAATTTGGAAACTAAACCAGAATCATTAATTCTATTGATTGTCTCCAAAATTTCTAATCAAACCATATTTTAAATGGTTTACATTATTTATTTGAGTTATTTTTAATGAAATTTGAGTTATACATTAAGCATCAAATTTATAAAGTTGTTTATTATATATTGATATAAATGTTATTGAGTAAATTTGTTATGAAATTGGAGTTATAGATTAGCATCAAATTTATAAAGTTGTTTATTTTATATATTAATATAAAATGTTATTAAGTAAATTTTAAAAAATAGTTTAATTGATTGAGTTCTAGTTGTCAAATATCTTGTGAATTACGAAACCACAAATCTTTGACAAAACTGACGAGTAAATCCTTCAGTAGACCAAGTTACTATTACATCGCTGTTATTTCCAGTTTGTATACCCATAGATAGGCTTTGACTTTTTCCTTAATGTCAAGCTCTCGATAAGTTCCAGGAAATCGTGGACCTTATTGGTTTTACAAATTACCCATCTCAGCTATAATCTATTTGTCAAACATGTTAAACATAGTTATTTGAGAATCCAAAGTGTATTATTAACCAAATGTAATGTAGGTTATGGCCTATATCGTAATCATTGACATTATATATCTATAGAATAGAAATGGAAAATAAATAATCATCAAATTTTATTTAAATTAAATTAATTATTTAAAATAAAATAATTTATGAAAATAGAGCTATACTTTTTAACTTAATTTGCAATTATAATTAAGTTTTTTATTCCATTGCTAACTAAACTTTCCAATGTGGCAATAAGGTTTTAATGCCTAATGGAATATAATATCACCAAATAATGTTTAGTAATATGGAAATTAATTTGAAATTTTCTTTATTATATATCAAAGAGGATATGTTTTTTTTTAAATTATTACCATTTGTCATCATATTAAAAAAAAATTATATCAGATTCCAAGGTTCATATAGAAATCCACAAATCCAATCAAACAATAACAAAGCAAAATTATTTATAAATGGACAAGTTAATGCAAACAAAATAATTGGCATGCAAGAGCCCAAGACACCATTAATAACCAACTAATCTTTAAAAGACAATGCATCATTGCCATAGAGCTTATAGCCAAATACATCACACAGTGGACACACTGTCACAAACAAATAAAAAATGACCAGAGTATTCTCTAAATGAGCCAGAGGGCATTCAAAAGCAATACCATGCCCTAATAAGTGTTCACAATATGATCCAGGTGGATATTTGTGGCCATTCACCTATTCCACTTGGACCCTCAACACTGTTCACTTTCAGTTTCCTATTTTCTAGCATACAATTTTTAATCAAGTTTTCAAGTCTTGAACTTCCAGAACCATTTTGAGGCCCTAAACAACATTTTTTTTCTTCGGAAAACCAAAAAATCCAATGCTTGTGGGAGGGATTTGTAGTCGAAAGTTGTTTCTCTCAAATAGATCATTCTAACAAGGTATCATACGTTCCAAACAAAGATCGTATTCCAAAGTTATGACCCTGGGAGGTTGACGTTCCAACTAACCCCAACGAGGCCCACAAACTTTTGGTACTTCATCTCTTAGGGTTAGGTTTTTGGATGTTTAAGGTTTTCCATTATTTTTTGTTGATAAAAAAGCACGTGAGCCTCACTGTAACAAAGTTCATAAGGCATGTAGTTGTCACATCTCTCCTTAGAAATAAGCAACCATCGTCTGTGCTAGTTTGTTTCTCATATATATGTAAACAGTTTTCATCACTTGCTATTTATTAATTGAATTTTTGTTTTTGTTGTATCTATGTGTTCTTGTTTAAATCTATATTTCATTTTGTTCTTTCATAAATTTGAATCAGTGATATCAAAGTAGTCTACACTTTCTCTATTTTTTTGTCCATGTCCCTAACAAGGTCAGGGTATAAGGATTTGGGACTTGAATTGGTTGAACCCTTGCAATATCAGCCTCTCCAACCCTTATAGCCTCCCATGATGGAAGAAAAGAAAGATGAAGGAGCAGGAGACCCTTTCAAAATGTTGATCGAAGAGGCCCTCAAGCGATAAATAAGTGAGATGATGAATAACATTTCCCAGATCCTTCAACGAGTATCAACATGTGAAACATATTCATCCCATAGTCATTTCATAGGTGCCACCCCCTTTAAGGTACAAGTTAACTTTGACATTCCTATATTTAAAGGCTAGATTGATGTGGATGCTCTCGATAGATCATTAAATCTACTGGAAGGATATTTTTTAGTCCATAATTTTTTGATAGGGAAAATATTACTTTTGAACTCCTCAAAGTTGCCCCCATGTCAAGGACTGGTGGAAACTTACTATGAGCATAGGGAAAAGGAGAAACCCTCACTGTTTTTAGTCACACCGTCTTGGAATTGTTTATGAGATGTTGTCAAGGAACAATATTACTCCATCGGGAGATATGACATAAAATGAACCACACTACAATAAAAATGAGACCAAAATGTGCCAAAGTTCACAAATATTTTTCATACCCTTTGCATGAAGCTAGGTATCAAGGATTCTTAGCAACATCTAGTACTCAAGTACTACAACTGTATAAACAAATATATTTAGGAATAAATGGAGTTCCTAGATATCTCCTTGCTTGGCACCACATATCAACATATTGTCAAGATTGAAAAAAATTTAAATAAACTAAGCGAGACTTTGGATCTGTGAACCCGAAGCAGGGAAAAGGAAACTCCAAACCACAAAACAAAGGAAAGAGCTAAGGTGGGGTGACAGGATAATCCATCGAAGCCACAAGAAAAGAACAACATCAAGAAGATGAAGAAGGACACATGAACATGCTCTGATTTCAACAAGGGCCCCACCCACAACAGAAATGAATGTTGTGTCAAGTAGTCACTGGTGAACGAGATAAAAGTTTCAAAGTCATATGCATGTTCTGACTTTGTGCAATAAATCGACAAGGGGAATGACAAGGGGATGGATATTACTGATTCAGAACCCAACACCACTATTATCACCACCAAGGTCTAGAAGAAGGAGCCTGAAGATCTAGAGGAGGGGGAGCGTCTCTTCCACTCACAAATGTGGGTGAAGGGTTTTTCATTCCAATTCATTATAGACACCAGGAGAAAAAAAAAAATCTCATCTTAGAATACATCATTAAGTGGTTGGTCCAATTGACCATACCACACCCGCAACCATACACCATCGGGTGGGTCCACAAAGGACAAGATCTCTGCATTAGCCAACAGTGCAACATTCCTTACAACATCAAGCCCTTCACTGATGAGGTATTGTGTGATGTTTCTCCTCTTGAATTTTGTGATGTTTTATTATGCCAACCATACAAGGTATCAAAGGTAGCCCCACCTGTTGCCATTTCTTTGATCTCTGCTAAGCAATGTAGTAAGATAATCTCCCAAACTGAGATTTTTTTCTTTTTGATTCACTCTCAAAGCAAGGGTAAGATAATGGACAGATCAGTGACCCCTAAACCTCCATGTAGAAAAATCAAGTGGATAAGATCATGGAAGAGTACAAGGACATATCTGTTGAAAATAGCAACAAGAAATGCTAAATATAGAAGTGCTAAATTTAGTACTACTATAAATAGCATTTCGGGATACGTTACTATTTTAGTTAGTCCTTGAACTAAAATAGAGAAGTAAAAATTCAAATTTGATCTTAGCATCTGTTTGTAAAATAATTAATTAATTCAACATGAGATAATTAGTTGTAGAAAATCAAACATGAAGTCTATGTGGGGACATGCAACAATTTCTTCATTAATTGAGGAATTTATCCATTAGTTAAAGAGATAAGGATGAGTTGTAATATTGAGTTGTAATTAGTTGGCTCAGTTAACTGAGTCAAGTCTAGTTAGATTAATTCAAACAGTTGGTTGAATTAATTGTGGCATGCAGATAACTGAATATTCTCTCATAAATAACTCATGCATGTCAGTTCAGATAGAGACCCAGTTGAGATCAAATGGAGGGGTAGTGTATTATCAGTTGCTAGAATATTCCATTGTGAATATCTCTTGCATGTAGAAGCAATTCTTTCCTTGGAGATTGTGCAATTACTTCTTCAGTTTTTGTGAGTGTGATGAGGCCAATTCATACATGTGGCATCACTGGACCCCAAGAAAAATTGCGCAAGGAAATAGGAGGCTTGGAGGGCTTGAGGAGGACATATACAATGTCTATTCAGTATGTGAGCAGTATTGTTTGATTGCAGAGAGAACATGATAGCTTAAGAGCTGATTCTTTTTGTAACTTAAACATATTTCCATTTGTATGATAATACAGAGATTGGGGTTTTAGGCTGAGGCTTTCCCCGGGTTATTTCTTCTGTGTTATGTGTGATTGATTTCTCATTCTCAGTTATATGTGTTCTCATTGATCTTGCTCATATTCAATTAAGCTTCTGGAAAGTTTGTTGTAGAAGTAGATCTTGTATTTTGCTTTAGTATATTTCATAATCTGTTGATCTATAGTGGGAATTTATACATGGTATTGGAGCAAAGGTGATCAAGGCGAAGAACAGTATACAAGAAGGGAGAAGTTCGAAGTTTGAGGTTCCTGAATATAGAAATTGAGTTCTTATCACATCTCAATTTCACCAATGTCGTTCAGCAGTTTAGGACTCGAGTATGCCCTTGATGGTAGCTCAAATTATATAGCCTAGAAGGATCTCATGGAAGCAGTATTAGAGGATAATGGTCTAAAGGACTTCATTGATCAAGAAGTCCCCAAGCCGACTTATGCTACTTGTTGAACTGGTAAATCCCCTCTGCGGACAGAGGCAATCCCACTAGCCCAACACGGGTCTAGCAACAATCACACAACGTTAACACGCAGGTTCCTAATTGCACAAATCAAAGATCGATCATGATGGTCTACCTGGATTCCAACGCTAGTAGTTGTAGAAGAATCGTCGCTCCCGTTCCTTTGCTCTGGCTGGTCACAATCCCCACGATCTTCGTGAATGGACACCTGCACATGCAAAGAACGATACAAATCCAAGCATAAAATCCAGTATATGCAATTATATATCGGTCAGAAAAGATATAACTCAAACACCATTAAAAAGACACATGAGTGGAACCATAATGATAGTCGTCTATTAATGAGTAAAAACAGAGAAAGATTACAACCAAAAGGTTCTGACGTTGAACCTCCTCTGACTGGGAAAGCAGCTACATACGCCTTGCAAAGTGACCTCTTCTCTCTCAGAATTTTGGCGGCATAACCTCTCTATACTTCTCAATTCTCACTATCACTCTAGCATTAATTCAGCACTCACAAAGACTCTAGCAAAACTAGTTGATTTAATGCAGGGGGACAGTCATTTATAGATGAAGGAGGAAGGAGTATGCATTGTATCAGGACGCCTATTGAAGATTAGCATTATCCCTGAAAAGCCATTGAACTTAGTTGTCATGGATAAAAAGATGACACTCGACCACTTCCATGAGGATTTTTCCCTCAGAGAACTCCATGAACAGAGAGGAAAAAACATATGAGTGCGCGCTGGCTAAAAATTATAACCAAATTTAGGTGGCGTGGACTTTGCTCTATGACAGAGCATTAATGGGCGCGCCCCCTTTTGAGGAACTGAGTCATTGGCGCGGGTAAGACACTGTGGACCCGCGCTAATGGAAAAGGGGCATTTTCTAGGGATAATTTGCAAGAGGTGTCTTCTGGGAACATGAAGTACATACTCAGGGGAACACAATGCAAGTGTTTTTAGGTTATGTCACTGGTCACAGGTCCATCAATGTGTCCTCCAATGTACGAAAACAAGGGTAACAAGGACGGTGACCAACGGTGACAAATTACTGTGTAACAGATGCCCCCTAAAGCATGAGGCCCGAGAGAGAGAGAGGGGTGAAATGCTTTACAAGATCATACATAGCTGCCGCCGAGAATCTGCATTTTGATAGTTCAGATACATGATGTATGTGGCATGGTCGCAGCCATCCATAAGAGAGTACATGATATTTAGATCCGTAGTATGGACGCAGCCATCTAGTGAGGATCAATAAAGTGACTCAGGTATGGTCGCAACCATCCAGTGAATAAGTCATGTATCAAAATCACGCCTGGATTACAACAGACACAATCCAGGGTCTTGCGCTCCACCTCGACCCAAACATAAGTACAAGTTCAAGCATGTGAACATGTGAGCTGAAGTCGAACATGCATGAACATCGTCTGATTACCAGCCAATGAGGAAAGCTGTTAACAGACGCGAGAGG
>APFE031563519.1:0-10972 GCA_000404065.3 Pinus taeda
TCCAGAGAAATAAGATGCATTATAAAAAACAAGAGCGTTTGGGACACCAAACCTAGTAATAATGAATTGATCTATGAACTCTATAATTGCCTCAGAGTTTGTTGTCTTCAGAGGAATTGTTTCAACCCACTTAGTAAAGTAATTAGTAGCAGTAAGGATATACTTATGTTGTTTGGATGACTGTGGAGTGATTTCCCCAATGATATCCAATCCCCATTGCTCGAAAGGTTGTTCAATGTTGACTGTTTGCAAAGGGAAAGCTGGTTTTCTTTGTCTTCCACTGGAGATTTGACAACTTCGGCATTTCTTTACGTATTCGTGAGTGTCTCTGAACAGGGTGGGCCAATAATATCCATCATAAATGATTTTGTGGGCTATTGTATTAGCTCCAAAATGTCCTCCTGCTGGTCCATTATGTAGCTCCTGCAAAACTTTTTGCACTTCAGGTTTTTCTAGGCATCTTAATAGAATTGAATCATAATTTCGCCTAAACAGTACATCATCTACAATTGTGAATTTTTTCGCTTTTAATCTAATGGCACGTTTTTTTTATAGGAAATATTAGAACATGCGTATCCATTTTTTAAATAGAAAATCATATCTGCATATTGTGATTCAGGATCTGTGATACTTATCTGATTAATTTCTTCAGTATGTTCTGTACCTTCTGGTTCTCAAATATTGGATGCTCTTGCTAATAACCTGCAAAAACCTTGGCCTCTGACAATCTTTGCTGGCTTGATTTCTAAGTCATATTCTTGTAATGTTGTGACCCAATTTTCCCTTTTTTCTCCTAATTCCCTTTGAATTAGTAATTGTCTTACTACTGAAAAAGGAACTATAACTTTTGTGTGAGCTTTTAAGAGGAAGGGTCTGTAGTGTTTGACGGCTTTGTACACAGCAAAGGCTTGCTTTTCAACTTTCGAATAATTAAGTTCAGCACCTTGAAGATTTTAGCTGTAAAATGAAATTGGTGCCTCCAAGTTTTGATCATTAATCTGAGTCAGCACTGCTGCATAAGACGAGGTGGATGCGAGAGTATATAGTATGAAATGACTTGAAAAATTGGGAGTGCTTAAATCAGGGGCGTTAATTATTGATTGTTTGATAAAATCAAATGCCTCTTTTTCTGCAAATCCCCATTTAAACACCGAATTTTTCTTAATCATTGTTTGCAATGGTAAAATAATCTGGGAAAAATCTGGAACAAATCGTTTAACAAAGTTAATTTGACCCAAAAATGACTGCATGAATTTTTTATTATGAGGGAATGGAATATCAGAAATCTCTTTAATTCTATCTGGATCAATATAAGTACCATCTTTTGAAACAATGAAGCCTAAGAGCTTTCCTTGATTAAGAGCAAAAAATGACTTTTTTGGATTGAGCGAGATACCATAACTTCCGCAGCGTTCAAAGATTTGTTTTAAATCATGTAAATGATTAGACCTTTTCTTGGAAAATACAATAATATCATCTAAATAGACAACTATTGTTTTATTGATCAATCCTTTGAATGTTATATCCATTGCTCTTTGGAATGTAGCTCCTGCATTGACAAGTCCAAAAGGCATTTTTTGGTAAGCACAAGTTCCCCATTTAGTTCTGAAGGTAGTTTTAAGCCTGTCATCAGGATGGACCAAAATCTGGTTATATCCTGAAAAACCATCTAAAAAGGACATTAACTCAGAACCAGCTACTGAATGGAGTATTTTCTCCATGGTAGGTAAAGGGAAGTTATCTTATTGGATTGCTTTATTAATATTTCTGAAATCTTTGCAAATCCTGATGTCACCATTTTTATTTCTAACAAGCACGATATTGGACACCCAGTTTGAATGTTTGACAGGAAAAATGATCTTAGCCTTCAAGAGTTTGTTTAGTTCGATTTTTATCTGACTCTCTAGGTTAGGATGAATTTTCCTTAACTTCTGTTGGACTGGTTTTTGTTCAGAAAGCATTGGAATAGTATGTTGAATGATCGATGCATCGTATGTTTTCAAATCATCATATTTCCAAGCGAAGACATATTTATTTTTTCGTAATAACCTAATGAATGTTGTTCTTTCTTCCAAAGAAATTCCTAATCCCAAATTTATTTTTTGAAGGTTTTCCTCAGTACCTAGGTTTATCAATTCAAATCTTAAAGTGGAACTCTCGAGCTTTGAATTGGTCACCCGTTTAAACCTGTCTTTAATATCATAAAGATCTTCTAGCTTAACCACTGGTTTTGGTATTGAGTTTTCTTCTTGCTTTTCCTTCATTTGAAGGTCATGTTCACTTTCATCAATGATTTGATCATCATAGGACTTTTCGGAAGTCAAGAAATTTAAAATGTCTTCGTCATGATTGAACACTCACCAATTGGTGACATTGTCAGGAATTGATGGTCTAAAAATTAACTCTATTGAAAATCTCTCTGGGATGTAATCTTCAGAAGGTAGGAGTTTAGAAGCAACATTAGCTAGCAAGTCTGCTACTGCATTCTGGGATCTAGGGATAGGAGAAATATTGAATGCTAAAAATTGAGATATGAGTTCCTGCACCAAAGTCTGATAGTGTTTGAGATGACTAGAAAGACAGTGAATTGTATTTCTAACTTGTTTTATGACAATTTCTGAATTGCCAAACACTTTCAAATATTGAACTTCAATACCAATAGCTTTATAGAGTCCTTGAACTGAGGCCTCCTATTCAGCCGTATTATTTGTGCATTCAAATTCCAATCTACATGATAACATAGTTTTTTCTCCTTTAGGGCTAACTAAAATACACCTTGCTCCTGCACCTTCACTAGATTTATACCCATCAAAGTATAGTGACCAAAATAAAGAATTATCAACAATTTTATTTATAGTTTCCTCAGCAATATTGACACATCTTGATCTATCGATTTGTGAAAAATATTCAATTTGAGATGTGAAATTATTAACTGAGAAAGGAGATGGTTGGGCAGTGAAATTGCCAAAGAATGATTCAGAAGAGTAATTCCCCAAAATATTGTTATTGAATGCTATTGGTTGATTCTCCTGTTCAAATTCAGTGACAATATGGGTCATATGTTTCTCCTGATCGATTTTGATCTGATTTGGCTTTCCTTTATAGGGTAGCCACATATGGGACCAATCGGTAGAAATATAACCGTGGAGTTTCTCAGACCAATCCATACTCAAAATTAAAACATAAAATTCAGGTATATCGGCAATTAAAATATCAATTCTCTGAACCACTTGTGGATCATCTAAGAACGTGATAATTACGGAGTTGATTTCCCCTAAAATCTGGACCTTGGTTCTATCTAACCGTACAATATGAATTGCAGACTTTTTGGGTTCAATGTTCAGTTTGGAACAAACTGAAGCTGTCATTATGTTAGAGGATGCCCCTGAGTCAATCAAACAGTTGTGTAGATTTCTATAATAGATCTCATAGGTCAAGAGAACATGGGGAGTATGAGAATTTGATATGTCTCCGATTAAAACTGCATCAGTAGCTTCAACTCTACCAGGAGGTGGTTGACCTGAATCATTTGCAGCTTCGGAGAACACATCATTAGGAAGAGGTGAAGAAGGTACTACATTTAGTTCCTTAAGAAGTAATTTCTGCTGATGTTTGAGTTTGCTAAGTTCAAACATAGTAATGTTTGCCTTTGTCTTCTTCATATCATCAATAATATTTTAATCCATTGAATCCGATACTACCAATGTCTTAGATGTTGAAGGTATGTTTGAGGATGATGGTTGATTTTGGGATGTTATCGCCGCAGATTTCTTTGTGAGAATATTTTCTTTTATAGTAGTGGTACTGCACTCCTTTTCTTTGAAATTGACTGGACAGGTTCAGGAGTACCTTTACTCCTGGTAGTTACAGGGAAAGCTTCTTGTTCATTTTCTGTATCGGAGTTAGGTAAAATGAAGTCCCACATCCCATGGCATTCGACAATCTCCTCTTCTTCGGGTTCCTCGAATGGAAAGACTGTTTCATCTTCTTCTTCCTCTTCAGGATCTGAGTCTGCATTAGATATAGCATTTGGTGGTTTTGACTCAGGTTTCTTAAAATTTCTAAATGCCCTCTTTGTTGAAGTTTCAGCTACTTGTTTTTTGATTTCAACCATTTCATTTGACATAGCCTTGAGGACCTTTTGCAGACCCTTCATATCATATGGATCTTTAGGGATTTTCTTCTTTGAATCAACTTTAAAAGAAACTTTTTTGGATTTTCTGTCTTCAAGAGCAGCTCTCTTTTCTAAAGCAATAATGCGTTTCTCTACATCAAGCACCTCTTTCATGTTTTCAGCTAAAGTTGGTTTTGCAGCTCTATCTACAAAAATGGCTATATTTGAAGGTAGGGTTGTTATATACCATTCGCTTCTAATTTTCTCACTTGGTTTAGAGTCGGTTGAGTTGAATTCCTTGATAGGTTTTCTAGATTCTATCCTAAGATTCGAAAGATTGTTGATTAATGTTGTTAAAGATCTATCATCGCCATACTTAGTGAGAAACTGTTCTTGAAAAATGTTCCAGCTGGTAATGGATCCAGAGGGTAGGGTAAAATACCAAGACCCAACTGATCCTTGTAAAGTATAAGGGAAAAGCCTAACGAAAACATCTTCCTGTGTCACTCCTTTTAAATTAACTGATAACATGAAATTGTTAATATGTTCTTCGGCTAATGTTCCAGCATCTGGATTAAATTTCGGCAACCATTTTTCAGGATAATCTAGCAATGGATGTAATGGTGCAGGCATAGTGACTACACCGGGACTACTCCATGGATTTTGAGCCATCGTAGAACTAATAACAAATGATATTCCTGATGTTATTCCAGGTGTTTGGGGAGGAGTTGGTATTGAATATTGAATAGGTTGGGATGTTGAAGTTGGTGATCCCTGTTGAACAACAATGTGTAATGGAGGAATGGATGGTTGACTTCACACTGGAGAAGATGAATGGAGGATGATGATGAGAAGGTCTCACTGTCTGATCCTTTAGTATTCTTTTTATCCTTTTTCCTTTTCGGTAAAGGCAACTCAATAGGTTCAATACCAAGCTTTCCACTTTGAAGTCTGGTGAGAGGGTGAGGTAGATTGAATTGCGAAGTCCCATTGCCTTGAGATACTTCAGATTTCTGTGGTGATATCGAAAAGCCTTGAATTTTCTAGATGAGAGACTGAACTTTAGGAGACTCAGGACTTAATCGATTTGGAGTGTGATGGGATTGAGCAGTGGTAGTTGACTCCTCTTCTTCTCATTTGAATACTGGTGTTCCAGAATGCAAACGGGAGGTCCGAGGTGAAGTGGAGGGAGATTTACTCTCAGAATGGTCTATAGGTTTTGGTTTAATGTTGATGCCTCAAAAATCGCTGCAACAACATCGGGGAAAACCACCTGGTCCGGACCTTAATGCAGCTCCTTTTCCATTTGTTGTGGTGGCTCCGACTGGAAATAATGGGACTAATTTCCCAATGATGAATAAAAAGGGGATGGATAAATGGATGATTCTCTTATATAATTATAATGGATGAATGATTTAATCTAAAAAGTAAAAATATGAATAACTATCCTATCCCGAGAAATTTATGTTTTTAGTGTAATGTTTGATAATATTTATCCACAAACAGGCATATAGATGACTCTATTGGTAAACAAAGACATTCATTCATATGATAATTACTTTGTTCAAGTAGTTGAAAAAAGTAATCATAAAACATTATTACACTTATCCTTTATATATCACTGATACATATATGACTAAAAGAATAACATTCCTTAAACATTCAATAGTGAAAAATATAAGGATTGTTGTTGAAAACACATACATATATCCAATGATAGAAAGAGTAATCAAATGATGATTCACATAAAAGAATGAAACAAGATCATCTATAATAGTACCATATGTGCTGTGAATCACTCCTGATATCAATCGCATTCAAATTCCTTTTTCCAACTTAGAAATACTTTCACATCAAGGCAACAGTGCACATCCCATCAAAGCTTTCTTCGTTAGAATTTGGAATACTGGCCCAGTCTTTATAAAAAAATATACCAGAAGCACAATAGTGCAACTTCCAGATTTGAGTTTTATACAAAAACTGAGGACCCTTTCTAAATGCATGAAAAGGTCTATAAATACTAATTAAACTAACTAACTACAAAAATAAAATTGGTACAACTAAATCTTGAGTATCTCCTCCACAACAAGTTTGTTGGTAGTCGACAGCATGATTCATTATTTCGGTTGTTCTCCTTTTGATTTGAGTTGGCAGATTGCAAGCATCGGTTCAAATTCTGGAGGATGACTGAGACGAGAATAGAGTTGAGCTAAGTATGTGCCATCATGGATTTCGGGAATGATACAACCGATCGCATCGGTTAAACATTTGAGGGCGAACCTTTGACTCTATGGTTTTACTAAGAAAAACCAATAGGTATCCCAAGTTAAACTTTGGATGCCATCGATTAATCTTCCATTCTTCTCCAACTCTTGATTGCATGCTTGCTCCAATGTCTTGGCTGACAACAATTTACCTGGGGTGCATTGTGAAATCATGTTAGACAGATAAAGAGTGTTATTGGTCAGCTCAATTAAATTACTTGTATATAATCTACATCTGGAAACCTCTCTCTCTGCTTTCATCAGCTGTGATTTCCATTCTAAGAAAAGGATCTCCTTGTGTGATTCTAGAATTTTGGGTAGATTTGCTGCCTGCCCTTCATTAGTGTCTTGCCAAGCAAGAAAGTTTGTCAGAGTCTCATCGACCTATTACAAATATTGCCTAGCATTGACTGATCTGTCAACTATTGATGTCGTTATATCACAAAGGGGCTCAACCAGAGAAATGTTATGACATAACAGTCTTAACTGTGTAACCAATGCTTTGTTAATCTATAGCGCTTCGGACCGGAAATCTGCATGTTGTGGAAGACTCTTGAACTTCTCTACTTGAAGTGACAACTGAGCGATTTGCTCATCTTTCGTTTTCATCATTAGTTCATTCATTGTCTTTAACCTGGCCAATGCTTCGGATAATTCTTTTTGCTTTTGTATTGCGCTTGAGTCTATTCTCTTTTTCTCTTCAAGCAATTGCTTATTCAATTGATTGTTTAATTGCTGTTGTGTTGATAATTTCTGTTCCAACAGTTCAATTTTCTGTTGTCTTCAGACACCTGTGATTGCAATGAAACAATTGCCTGGTCCTTTTCTTTAAGTAGATTATTTACTTCCGATGCCTTGTCCATAGTGGTTGCCGAATAGGCTCTGGAATACTGAGAAAGCTTTGTTAGGTCATCGGAAGGGTTAAACTCTTCTTTCCACACTACATTAGCTGTCTCTGTTTGTGCTGGAAACAGGGAAGATTGATCAAGTCTTCTCCTTTTCCTCTGTCTTTTCACTATAGCCCTATGTTTGGGACTGTAAAAGACATCTAATGGAGGTATGTCCTCCACTTCCAAAATGATTTGATTGGAGGGATCTTTTGGAATCATTTCTAAATTTGTGCTAGGGGGTAGGCCGTTGGTTCCTTCATTCAGAACCGTGGTTGATGCTGTATCTTGTCCATCTGTTACTTTGGGTGTATTGGCACCTTTTGGACCTTATAGATTGCTTATAATGGAGTCAAATTGCTGCCATTCGTGGAGTAGTTTAGGATCAATCTCAATATCCACATTGATATTTTCACTGCCCTTATCTTGTTCTTTCTCCTACTCTTTCTCTTATTCTTATTATTTTCCTCTTTCGAGAATTTTTCCTACAACAAGAGGTTTGTCAATGATTTGTTGTTCAGGCTCGCTTGATTGTGTTGTCGGGGTAGTAGCTAATAAGTCCAGAGGTAGAGTTTGCAATCTCTGTTCTCTGAGCCTATTGAATTCTACTAGCCTTTCTTCATTATATCTTATTTTGGCCAGCGTTTGTACCTGGAATAATGGCTCTGTCGAAGAAAAGAAGTCATCAAAATCATCTTTCTCATGATCAAACCTTGTAAGTTTGGCTTATTCAAGCACGGTATAGGAAACTTTCCTTGGATCAAATTGCCTATTAGAAATGGTTGCAAGATTAAGCATATTTAATTTCTCTCCATCCTTCTCCACATGCTTGTAATCGTCCAAAGCATAAACACCACATCTCAAAGGAAAAATAGGCCAAGCCTGCTTTTTTGAAGTCCTAAGAGTCTTGGATGTTCCTGCGGTTGTAATTTGATAGGCCAATTCTCGAGCTAACACCTTGTCAGGTATGTACAGAGGAAGGACATGAGGTCTTGCAAGGCTACCAAAAATCCTTATGTATGTGAAATTCTCTTCGCCAAACCAATTTCCTACAGCGGTTAGGTCAATCTCTACTTCTGAATAAATCTTTGGGGTAGGCTTATCAAAAATGGCATGGTAAATATGCAACATAAAACCATTACAGATTTGGTACAAGTGGTCCTTATAGTGCGCTTTCCACAACTTTTGGTGATAAATGTGAATTTGCATGGGGTCTTGTGAAGTCCATCTCCACCCCAGTACAAGACATTCAGAATTGAAACAAAGAGTATCTAAAATATAAGCACTAAAATAAAATGGAGGAATAGACCTATCGGTCACGCGAGTTTTTGCTCTAAACTCAATAATTGCAGTGGCTAATTTATCTGACAATATATTTCCCCAATCCATTACTTCATTTTTAATTGTTGCTTCCATTAAAGGAACCATTTCAATAGTGAATTTTTCAGAATCATGTAATCCCCAAATTCTACACATCATTGCCCCGGCATAACAGTAAGGAGAACATAATGAATCTACAGAGTACTTACCTGAAGATTCATGTTTGTGCCTTGTGAGGTTCTGTCTCCACTCCCGAATTGGGGCCGATTCAGTCTCATTCTCACTTGCGAACTTCTCAAGAAAGGCTTTATTGTATTTCTTTTGAGGTTCGGGCAAGTGATACATTTTCCTTAAGTCATCAGGTTGAAATGAGCCAAAGACCCTTCCATCAACTGTGAAAAATGTTCTGTTTATAACTGGGATCTCCTCTACTTCCCATCACACTACATCAATGTATGGAAGAATTTTTTCACGAGCTGCTATTTGGTGTAGATATGAGTCAGCTAAATCTTTCAAGGAAGCCTCTGATTTTCTAGTTGAATCTGCGACAACTTGTACTGATACTATCTTAGGCTCCTCTGCTTCAATTAAATTATATATGCTTTGCCAACTTGTGTTTCCAAGGCCAAGACACGTAGTTTCTGAAATCAATCCCTTTTTGCTTGGTCCTGGATCAGTTGTGGATTGCACTGTTACTGCGGGAGCCGCTACTGCCGCGAATCTCTTGGATTTCTTTCCCATTTG
The DNA here is from genome assembly GCA_000404065.3 of Pinus taeda. Lineage (NCBI taxonomy): Eukaryota > Viridiplantae > Streptophyta > Pinopsida > Pinales > Pinaceae > Pinus > Pinus taeda. The sequence continues at coordinate 9,330 of APFE031563519.1, forward strand.
GTTTGAACTTGTTGTTTCAGTGGAGCTCTGCGCAAGGCATAAAATGAACGTGATACAGAGAATAGGTGGTGTGAGCAAATATGAAAGAATTATATCAATTAGCAAGTAATGAAAGATTAAAATAATACTGCCACATATACAATCTCAGGGAAGATCTTGGCATAAATGCTTCATTAATTGCCCGCTTAACCTGTCAATCATTTTAAATACTCATTGTATCGTTTATATGCTGAATGATCCATTCAAGCGTGGCTTGAGTTTTTTGGCGGATAATCACAAGTAAATCGCTATCGGGAACAGGAAGGCTTTTAATAATAATCCAAAATAATGCATGCAAGCCTTTTAAATCTATTTTGAAACTCGCGCCTTGATTTATTGGATCGCAATCGGGGATGAGCTCGGGTCGTAGTACTTATATTATTGAAAAATCTCCTATCCCCGATGGCGATACACCTTATCGCATCGGGAGATTTAAAGGTGTCTTAAACTTGCGTTACGTTATATCCCCTGATTTCCGATAGCGATATCGCATTGGAGAAATAGGGAAGGGCCTTTCGTTATATTTGCTGCTTGCCTTTCTCGATAACCGATAGTTGTTCATTTTTTCGGATTGGGTAAGTCAATGGGTCTTTGCATTATGTTTTCCTTGTTGTTGCAATATGCGATCTTACGATCGTTTTATCGCAATAATAAAGAATTTTATATTTATTCATAAGACCGATTTCATATTTGTTCAAAAGGTTTATAATATAACATTTCCGTTGGACCTTTTGATGAGGATTTTGTAATGATGAGTTGATACCAATTTATTCACACATCTATGTTTAAAAGGGACCCATTTCATATTATAGCTAGAAAGAAATTTTTTATGAAATGGGTGGTTGTTGTACGGCACAACAAGAACCAAGCTTGAACCAGATGGAAAAGGTTATAAACATAAATCTCTTATTGTTGCTAAGGGTTTTTCAGAAGTTGAAGGCATTGACTATACTAAACTTTCTCCCATGTTTCCAAAATGAACTCTATCCACTTTTTTCTTTCACTTATGTTGAAGCCCCGAAAATCGGGTCGACAACAAGGGGGATACCCACCCGGTCCGGACCTTGGTTGGCAGCTCCTTATCCGTTTGGTATAGCAGGTCCAACTGGGGATAACAGGACCAGTTTCCCAACCTTGGGTGTGTGTGTGTGTGTGTAGAGTTGAACTATGCTGATCTAAGAGAAATTTAAAGCTAATCTAATTCAGACTCTTTAAACTAACTCTATATTATTGTAATCTAATGAGAAACAACACATCTAATCTACACTAACCCGGGGTGTATATCTTCTATTATGCGATCTAAAAATATTTTGAACAATAACTGGTAATAAAGATCATTCAGCTATCATAAGAATAGAAATCATTAAAGATAAACTATTTTGCATAAGAAGTTAGGCAAAACAATTATGAGCAGCATATCGCATAATAAGTTATTTATATGTCAGATACAAACAATATGACTCCACCGTACAAAAGTGCCAAATGATAACCCATACGTTCATATAATGACATATAAACAACTGAAACTATAAATCACTTAAAGAACATAAGCAGAAATAGTCAAGAGATAAAAGTACCATTTATGACTGGTTCCACTCATAAGC
>APFE031563524.1:0-25097 GCA_000404065.3 Pinus taeda
AAGTGAAAGCAAGCCATGAAGATAATTAAATCTGGGCAAAAAAAAATACAAGACTCAATAAGCTTGAGCTTCCAATATCATTCAGTTGTTTATATTTTGCAACCAAATCACTGGCATTTGTCCAATCGTTTGATCGGATTTAAACAGTGTCAGTTCATAACGACACCCCAGAAAATACAGAACCATTTTCCTCCAATTTTTGAGAGATGTTTAATTTTGTCTGCCACTCAAACGTTGGTGTAGAAGGCTCTGAGTAATGAAAAGCCTTGTATTCACACAAATATAAGTACAAGTATACACACAATTCATAGAATTTACAATGGACAATTTTCATCAAGAGCCATTACTTTTTTAAATAAAACGAGTACAGTTTTGACCTTGCTTTTCCATTTTTTGAAATATTGTCAGATTCCATTTTCGCTCCCAAGAGTGCCATGCAAAGGCATCATGACCTTATTGTTACAACTTTGATAGAACCCTTGCATGTTCAACCCATCTTTAACTTACAAGAGCTTTTCCGAAATACGTATAAACATAGTTTGAATTAATCAAATATGGAAGTACTGCTCATTTATAATTCATTTAAGTGGGAAACTTGTAATCTGAACACCAAGAAACACCAGTGAGATAATTGAGAAAAGACAACACCACCAATTAACATAAAGGGTATTGCAAAGATCCCAGATTATATAATTCCACTTATAAAACGAAATTAATTTAGCTCTCATAGACTATTTCGTCTCTGTGGGATGTTAAAAGTATTTCAATTCAGTAATTAACAGATTTAAAAAGCAGAATAACATCTGATTAGTATTACCAGACAAATAAGATTCATCTCAGAATTAGAATAATTTTCAATTCATTTTTATGGATCCAAACTAGCAGAAATAGATGCTACTTGAGTCCAAAACCAAAACCCTCAGTGGAGCTTGCCATTTTGTATTGTCCCTAAGCAGATGTACACTCCAATTTAATGCTTCTGGACACAGAAGTTGTCCACAAAGCCTCTCTTTGATGACTGTCAAAGAAAAAACAGCATTATAGCAAGCAAGAGGAAGGAACACCTCTTAAACATATGCACCTACAAGCATAGGCCACATAAATCTACTAGAAATGAGCTCAGCCGAAAATGAACCTCAAAGAATAGTTCGTAGTCAATATCATATCAGTAGAAAAGTCCTTCCTAACGCTAGTTAGCTTCTTATTTGGAAACAAGCAATCACACACCAATCTAAAACCTGTACAAAATGATTCAAAGCATCAACAAATAAACCAAAGAAATTGGCTGCAACATTTTTGGAATGAGAGGAAACCTCCTGATGGAAAGGCCACACTCACAAACAAACAAAAAATACACCTTCCTCCAAGATATGATGGAGGTAGCTTTGCTCAAGGCAAGCCATGTTTCCTCGCCGTATCTGTCCAGAAAACCTGCATTGCCCTTGTGATCAACAAGCGATCAGTTATTTTCTCAATGCAGGGCCATCGAATCTAAGCTTTATCCTTGAAGAGGGCCGATCGATCGACTGAGAATTGAAAATTCCACAGTATAGGTCTCATCCTCAACGAGGGATCAATCGATCAAACCGCAGATCAAACTTTTCAGAAAATAATCCATCATCCTTCTCTCCTGGGTGGATTGCTGCTTGATGTAGAAGAGGAAGACTGAGAAGGATTTCTAGTAGGCTTATTACCATCCTTCTTCTGAGGAGAAAACAGTTGACCGAAACCGAACATTGTACCTTTGGATGATGCTGCTCCCTTTGAGGCTCTGAGAGAACAGACAGGTACATTCAGAACGGGAGTGACTCTTACATTGGCGGAGTAGGATCTCTCCATTCCTCTCCAGTTTTCCTTCTGCCTGAGATTCCTATGGTGGAGATCTTTATTTCTTAAACTGCCATTGAAACTGCTGGGACTGCTGCAGCTCCTTTCTAAGCTGTGGAACACAATTTTCCCTGAGGAGTTCATCCGGGGGCTATCCACGGATGACCCTCGGGGTGGAAGCTTGGAATCAATGACTCTGTAAGGGCTCCTACCCACTCTGCCTCTGCCTTCTGAAACACCATCAGCGCATCTAGGCTTCCTGACATTGACTCTCAATGGCACCCTGATAGGATTTGGGTTCCCCTTCTCCGAATCCAATGAAAGTCTAGGCAAATCCTCGAGATCTGCGGCACCAGAAGACGAGACCGATAAGCGGGCCGAGGAGGAATCAGCATCAGAGTCTCTGGAGGACTGATGATGTATCAACAATGGCTGGTTGGATAGATCTGATGTGGATGAAGATTTGGAATCAGAGCCTCTGAAAAGCTGCTTTAGAGACTTGGGGGTCAGGTGGGCCTTGCTGGGAAGAGAGGTCTTGTGGGGTTGTGGGGATTGCAGGGACAGAATATGATCTCTAGCCTCCAGCTGCTTGGGTGTCTGGAGTTTCTTCAAGCCCAGCAACTCCTTCCACCTGCTGGAGCACTTAGGGGCCTTAGGGGAGACAGACAAAGGATCAACACTGCTAGAAATCACTGGGATTATTTCTGTTTTTGAGGTGGTGTTAGTGGCAGAAACCTGCCCACCAGCCCATGAGAACCTGGGGGATGGGTTTGTTAGAGGACCAGACCTTGAAGGGCACTGCAGGGGCATGAGCTTCCCCTGGTAGAAGAGCTCATCTGCCGGCAGCATTGTAAGTGGGTCATCTGGTAAGCTCAAACAGAACTCAAAATCACTGTTAGTGTCTTCCATACCTGGCTGTTCTTGGTCCTCTGGATGAGGATTGCTGCTCAGGCTGCTGCTGCTGCTGTTGCTGTTTTTCTCCTCCTGGACTTCAATTTCTGTTTCGATGAAATCCTTGCTGAACGAGATCCTGGGACTCAACCATCCGAACGAGGGCGGGCTGCAGTAAGGGGGGCAGTCTATGAACCCCTCCGACACCGCAACGCTCTCCACAAAATCCACGCATGCCATCATGGAGCCGACGCCGGATGGAATCCCTGCACAGACCCAACACTCCACCGGATTCTGATACTAACACAAATGAGAAAAACCGAAAACAAACGCAGTGCTCGATTCCCAGCAGAACCCAGACGCTACAAAGCCGCTAGAAAGTACACAAGCATAGGGACGCTACACTGCTTTGCTATCCTGGAAGACATGGCCAGTACAATATGCAGCAGCACATAGGGACAAAATGCCTTAAAATTGCCTCAATTTCCTTTATTTTATAACATCCAAAAGACCAAAAAAATACTTCGAAAAGCAAAGGAGAAAGCACAGAAATCCAGAGCCCTGAGAAAGATTCAACGATGATTCGGGGGGTCCTCAGGAGACTTCCTCAACCGAGGACCCATTCGGCTGGTCACCCTAATAAGATCCCGCCACCTGGCAAATACTTCGTAACAACACAGGCCGAGAAGTACAACACGTCATATTTTTGACACGTCACGAGACACGTACTCTAACCGACAGGCTTTGTCGCTGCTCGGGGTACGTCAGCCCAAATTTTGACCAGTTGTTCTTTTCCGTTTAATCGTTTCTCGGTTGCGATTTGAAATATTATTATTATTTTTTGAGGAGCGTGACAGGGCTTGATGTTGACGTCGCCTCGGGGACCACGGCGAGGCACGTGACTTAAAAAGAGGCATGCCATTCCCATTGCCACCCTCCAAGCCGCGCTCACCCATGCACCCATGAACATAGCTGCCTTCCCTTATCACGCGAGCGGATTCGGCTCCATCGACGGTTCAGGTTTGATCATGTTTTTGGCTTGAACCGTGATATGCTCACTGTCTTCCTCTGCCACCCGCCTCGTTCTCGGTGTTTTAAAATCCCTGGTCACGTGACAGAGCTCGGAAACATTAGGTGTGGGCTGTGATTAGGGTGGAGCTAAAGCAATTAATTGGATTTAATGGGCATTGTGCACATGGATAACCCAAGGCTCTTTTTCTAGCGTGCCAATGAATGAGCAGAGTTTTAAGTTCAATTTGAATCAATCATATTTTGGAAATGACAATTAATATTAATATTAATAGGGAGTAAATTGACTCAATCATACTTTATTAATGGGGTAATTACTAATAAGTTATTCATCATTTATTCCTTGATTAACAAGTTGTTCATTATTTTTCTTTCTAAAAGGAGTTTAAATTGTTGATCATTTTCTTTTTAAAAGTGGTTAAATGGTAAGATTATAAATTTGTTACATCTTTATTTTAAATCATTGTGTATATTAATGTTATCATTATTTTTTACATTTTATTTTATTTCAGGAAATTAAAGAATTAATTTAATTAGTTGTTTTAAACGTTTTTTGCGCATTTAAATAATTTATGTTAAATCATATTTGTTGGTTCTAAATGCGTAGATAAATGAATTTTCATGTAATTGTCGTTAAAAACATTCTCAATAAATTTGATATGGATCACAAAGCCTAAATTCAATAATATTTTTTTTTATTATGCTAAAAATATGGTTATTGTGAAATAAGAGTTACACAATTTAAATTTAATTATTAATAATTATTTGGTGGATAATAGGAATTTAAACTTCATAGGATATTCTTATTAGTATCAATAATTAGAGATTGAAATTTATTTTTAAAGTAGTTATGCCATTTTTGTCTTTTTAATTAAATTCATTAATTAAAAAAATGTCATATCAACCAATGCCATATGAAATGAATTATAGTTTTTTGGGTATGTGGTATTGATAAACCATGGTATTGTAGTATTTACATATTAAGAATCTCCATTATAAAGTGGGGGTGAATTCTCGTGGTTAAGAATATTATTACATGTTTTCTTAAAATGTATCTAATTTAACTTATATATTAATTCTTTTGTCATCGTTAATAATAATAATAATAATTTTAAATGATGTCATAATTTAATTAAATCTTACGATTTTTTTAATTTTAGTAACTTAAAATGTATTATGAAGTAAGTGTTTTGATGTGTATTATGGATTGGTGTCTATCATCATTTATCAGTGAATTAAGGCATTTACCAGTCATTTAATTTACATGGTTGTCCGAGTTTATTTTTTAAAGGTAAAATAGATGTTGTCTAACTAGGCTACATTTTCACCTAAATGGTAACTTTTTCACCCAAATCATATGTTTTTTATTTTGCAAAATCTTGATTTAGAAATACAGATTTTGAAGGTAAAAATAGTTTCAATGCCCTCAAAATCTCCAAAACACCTAAAAATCTATAGTTTAAGAATTGTAACCTAGATTTCCAAATTTTTCTAAAAATATATCCTTAAAAACTATACTTCCAAATAACTATTTAAACTACTCAAATAAAATATAATAATAAATTTACTTAATATAATAATATATATTAATGAATTTAATTGGAATAATATTAAAAAAAGGTTTAACCATGAGTGGTTCGTTAATGAGTAATATCCATGAAGGTTACATGACCCATCCCATTTAATCACTGAGTTACCAACAATGATTATCATTGATTGATCATATCATACTCCATCAAAAAAAAGTTGATTAGATTTTTTTATAAAAATATTGGCATTTATTTACTCATCACAAATTTCTTAGTGTGTGAGATTCATTAAATGGATAATAACTATAGACACACGCAAATATTAAAGTGAAAAATAATGCTATTATATGTTGATTTACACCCTAAAACTAAGATTTGGATTTGCAAAGTTCTATAATGTTGAGCACCCCGTATAGATGTTTTCTTAATTAAAACAAGGATCGTGTAAGGTTGCAACATGTACCTCTATACAATATAACATCCTAAATTTTGAATATGCTTCATTATATAAAATCTAATGTTTTATATATTGAAGTTCTTGGTACTCCTAAATGTGTGATTAAATTGTACAAATATAACAAGAATGTTTTTTTCTTCAGGTTATTATTAAAGATTAAAATACTATAATGTTTTATTTAAATTAATTTATTACAGGTATAGAAATGAATTTAAAATTTAAATGCTTCTTTTTTATTAAATATAATTTAAATAAAATATATATATATATATAATATATATATAATATGGAAAAAAATATAAATTAAAAATTAAATAACTATGAAAAAAATTATTAAAATCTTGATTTTTATTTATTAATTTTGTTGATTTATATTTATTTTTAAATAATATTATTGTGTCCAAAAGCTTTTCAGCTTAATATGTAAAGATATTGTAATGTAATGTCTTGTAACTTTCATTCTTTATTAATGATGCAAAGGGGGCCATCCTTGATCTTTTTACTTTGATCTTCGATCCTTGAGTTTCTTACTTTCTAGGAGGGGTCTCCTAATGAGGGGCCTTGATGGGGCCCCCAAGCCTTGATCCTTCCTTGAGTTTCTTACTTTCCTTTGAGAAAGTTAACTTATCTAAGAAAAATGGTTAACTTATCCACGATATTTTCAATGTTATGAGGAAAATCGACAGTAAATTTTAGGGCCCTACAGCTCATAGTCTCAAAAAAAAAAGGTGGTTCTTCAGCCCCTTTTTCGGCCTCAGAGGGCGTGTTTTGAGCATTTTGCTTAAGGGTTTTTTTGCGTAGTGTACTTTTGGTTGGGTGAAAATAAAAGTAAATTTAAATAATATATAGTATATAATTATCAATAAAATATTTTTGACTCAATCAAATTACATAAATTAAAATTAAAATAATAATAATTACTATTATATTATTATTATTATTAAATAATTAAATCAACCTAGATCCATCTTATTTTTGGATGTGTTGAGAGGGATCAAATCTCTTGATATATAAACCTCTTTTAGAGGGAAAAGATATTTGATCCCTTTGGGTGCTTATTTCATATGAAGTTAAGATGGATCTAGGCTAGAATATAAAAAATGTGTAGTCTAACTTATACACGGATCTAGGCTGGTATATAAAGGGTGTAGTCTAACTTATAGAAGCAATAATCCTTTTCACCTAAATAGATGATACAATTTTGAGCAAAATTGTGATTTTTTTGTTATTGAAAATACATTTTTGAATATATAGATGAACTCAATACCTTGAAAAATCCATGTGGCACTCAAATTTTATAAATTAAACAACTTAAATTCAAAATTTTAAAATTTTTATGATTTTAGTTAAAATTAACTAAAAAAATACCTTGAAAATTTTCATCTATTAACTAGAGTAAGCCCTATATAAAAATATAATTAAATTTAAATTTAATAAAAAACTTAATTTCAAGATTTAATGTTTCTTTGAGGTTTAAATTAAGTTAATTTGCAATGAAATATAAGTAAACACTAAATCATAACTAACATTTAAAATTTTTTAATATTAAAATGTAAATTTAATAATTAAAACTAACAAAAATAATTAAAATATTCTATAAAAAATAAAAAAATATTTTGAAAATATAAAACATGGATAAAGCTTTTTAAAAATTTAATAATTATTTTTCTCCAAAATAACTAACCCAATTACCCAATTATTATTAAAGTGTCAAATAACATTATACATTAATAAAAAGGGTTTTAGTTCTAGTTCTCTACTATGGTGGAGGGGTATAGGATCATTGAAGATGAAGCAAGGAAAATTTTAGTGGCTAATATTTGTTAGTTGGCTATATTTCCATGCTTTTTCCAAAAAAAAATCACTATTTTCCACTTTGTCTAAAAAAGATTCGCCCAATTTTATAGTATAAAATTATTTTATTTCAAAAAGGCCAAAATTTATATAGACTCTAAAATATTTTAGAATGCTTTTGTGATTCATGATTTATTAGAAATTTGAATTTTTTTAGAAAAATATTACCAAATATTTTATACTTTGCATATATTATGGACTAATGAGACTTGCTAAGTTTTCTAAACTATGAAATAAATTTCCTCATCTAAAAGTGTAATTAACACAAAACTAAAAACTTTTATACTATTTGAATAGAGCCTTTTATGAGTAAAATTATTCATAGATCTATCTTCCGCATCCATCACATAAAACATTTAAATTGCATACACTTTTAAAACTACCTTCTAAATAGCTATTTAGAGATAATGATATGTATAACATTAAGAAATAAAATATAAATTTAAAAATAAAATGAATAGAAAATGTATTATATTATATTAATATATATATATATAATATATATATATATATATATATATATATATATATATTATAATTTATTGTTTTAAAAACATATTTGTATTTTTTTAAAGTAATATTATTATAAAAACATGGTCAAAATTTTTAATCTCGAAGGTTTCATTTTTGTTTGGGCATTAAATTAAGTTACATATTACTAAATCATTAGCTAACCGTTCTTACATTTAACAATAAAATCTAGATTTAATTAATTAAAATAATTATTAAAATAATGAAAATATTTATAAAATTATTAAAATAAAATTTTAAAAATACGTAACAGGATTGAAAGTTTTAAAAAAAAATATTAATAATTATCTTTTTTCAAACTAATTAATCTATTTACCTTTATGTTAAATAAATTTTGTATAATAGTTATTAATTATTATGAAAGTGTAAGATGAAACTTGTAAGATTAAATTTTCCAATAATTTAATAATATTTAGTACATAGATTGAGTGTGTTTAATGGTTAAGAACATGTGTTTAGAGTGAAGTAGAGCCTACATATGTTTGAATGATTAATATTGGCCCATTATAATGAGACTCAAAGAGTAGGCATCCCCTAAAATGGGACCCCATATGGAAGTGTCTCCAAATATCTTGACCTTCACGAAATCATAACTTCTTACTAGCACTTATTATTGGACAATCGATACTACCTACACAAGATTTCCTTTTTAAAAATAATATAATAATTTACTGTGTTTTAAGATTTTTTTATATTATTATGTTGAGAGATGCATATTACATTGTCTATAAGGTAGATGTGTAATTTTAACATCATATGGTAAAAAGAAAGGTTCTAGTGGGGACGGATGAGGATCTACGACTATGATTAATATAAGTAGGAAAAAAATCTTACTATTTAGAGGGGATGGTTTTTCCAAAGAAAAAGCATAATTTTCATTAAGAATTTTAAGAAAATTACATGTTATATGCCAAATTTAGAGGGGATAATGATCTATACAATACTAAAAAATGAAATACAAATTAAAAAAAATTATAAATTTAAAAACTAATAAATATAAAAAAATAAATATTATGAAAATATAAATTTTGTATTTACATTTCTTTTATTTAAAATTAGATTTTGTAATTCTTTCTAATCAATATTATAAATAAACTATAATTAAACTTGGTCAAAAAAATTTCCTTTTCTTTAATTAAATTATATTTAAATGATATGTAGCTAAACCATAACCTAATTAATAATATATTTCTTTTATATTTAGTTTATCAAAATATCTATCAAAATAATTAAAATACTTATAAAAATTATTAAAATGACTTTCTTTAAAATTTAAAAAAATATTGATAATTATTTTTCATCCAAAATAATTGATTCAATGACCCAATCATTATTAGAGTATTAAATGAATCTTATATAATGAATTACCAATTACTATAAGAGTGTCAAAGGAAACTTGTATGAGCAAATTTCCCATTAACACAATTCACGTAATAATTTAATAATACTTATTGTGTAGTTTGAATGAGTTTAATGGTTAAGAACATGTGTTTTGATCTTGGAGATCACAGATTTAAAATTAGAGGGGAGTGGAGTCTATACATGTTGATTGATTATTATTGCCCTAAATGATTAATATTGGCCTATTGTGATGGGGCTCAAAGAGTAGGCATGCCCCTAGACTTATATGGGAGTGCCTCCAAATATCTTGAACCTTACCAAATCATAAGTCCTCGCTAGCACTAATTTGTGGGTTGTTGGTACTAGCTACACAAATTTTCTCTATTAAAATTGATATAATAATACTTATCACTATGTTTTAAGAATATTTTAATATTAGCATGTTGAGGGGTGCATTCTACAATGTCTATAAGGAAGGTGTGTGAATTTTCTATGGAACGTGACATCATGTGGTAATAAAAATGGTTCTAGTTCCCCACTATGGTGGAGGGGTAGGGGATTGATGAAGATCTAAAAGTGTGATTGATGTGAGTCGAAAGACTTCCATACTATTTGGAGATGATGGTGATATATACAATACTAGGAAATAAATTATGAATAAAAAATAACTAATTTAATGATACATTTTATCCCAATAGGCTAGCCCAACCTATCGTTGCAAATGTTATTAGGCATTTGCTAGGTCTATATCACTAGGTGTTTAATTTGAATTCCCTTGGGTGAGGCACACAGAGCTATGATAAAGAGTTTGGTAGGGATGTTAATGATGAATGTGGGGAAGCATCATTTAGGTTTCCCCATAAGGCTTTCCTTGGAAAAAAATAACTAGTGGATGTCAATCTTAAGTCTAAACCAGTCTTCTTGTGGGACCATTAAGTGATTAGCACGATGGAATGTTATCCCTCCCACTCAGTTTCAAATGCCATGGGGGGGCATCTTTGGCCCATTATGATAAGGCTAAAGTAGGCTCCCCCACCCTCGTGGAGTCTCAACTCTTGCTAAGTCATAAATCACTAGTATATCTAGCTTACAAGTTGTTGGATATATTATTGGTGTTATACTAGCAGCCACTAGGATTGATCTTGGGCCTCTCCCAGATTACTCCAAAAAGTTACTGATTCACCATGGTAAAAAAAAATTCTTAGTCTAAACCTATAAATCATTAAGAAAGATAAAATTCTTTGAGGTGCAAATATTTTTCTGAAAGTGTAAAGAATTAAGGTAAGGTTTGCACCTAAAGGAATTTAACAACATTGATATGTAATCAATCTAAAACTGACATGAATCTAATCTAATATATTTAATTTATTGTAAGTGCCCTAATTACTTGAGAAATTGATTATTAACCATGACATTTAAAGGAAAACACAATAAAACAAATGTATAGGCACTTTTAATCCCTTGAAGGATGGGAGTTATGGGGATTCCAATTCTATTTTTTCCCAAGGAACATCTCATGAGAAACCTAAGGGATGCTTCCCCGTATTCATGGATGGCATCCTTAGTAAATTGGTTGGGGTAGATTAGTGCACTACACCTATGGGAATTTAAAACAAGTACATGTTGACATGGAACCATCCAAATGCCCAATGATGTTGTTGAGAAGTGGAGCAAGAAAGGCTCAATTTGATTTTGCCTTGGTAAAATTGAGAAAAATTTGAATTTCCACATCAACAGACAACTTGGAGGTAGTTAACTTGTGTGACATGGCTCTTGTCACTCAATTTGCTCAGTAAATTCAAGTTAGAGGGCTTGAAGTTCAATTAAGCATGTTTGATTACTAAATTTTAGTAATCCAATTCAGTTATATCTAGTTGTGTTTAGTTAAACTAGTTCTAATAGTTAATGGAACTAGTGGAAGGTCAATTGTGTAGTGGGACAACAATCTAAATCAGTGATCATCCAGTTAACTGATCAGTCAACTCCAAATAACTAGTGCTTGCATGGAATTCTAGTTCCTCAGGTGTGGTGGAATTCCCAGGCAATGTAACAAGCAGGTGTAAATTAGTTTGAGTGTACAGGTGTTGCATGCAGTTAGATGATCAATCCTTGGGAATTGCACAATCAATTGGAGGAAATTTCTGGCTAATTCCTCAAGATTTGCACAAGGAAATAGGGGGCTCAAGCAGAGGCATAAATTGACTAAGTCTGGGTCAGAGTTTCTCATTGAGCATAGAGATAGGTTATTCGTTTGCAGGTTGAGCTCAGAGCAAGCAAGAAATTGTAATACATTCTTTATATTCATCTAATTAATGCAAAGACGATTGAGGGGTTTTTCCCAGTTGGGTTCCCCTAGAAAAATATTGTGCATGTGTGGTTTTTCTTATTGCATGTTTGTGAATGTTGTTCTAAATTGTGAATTAAATTTAAGAGATTAGTATAGCAGAATTGTGCCTCTTGATTTTAGATTGAACTTCTTGAGAAGTTGCAATTCTATCATCATATGTCTACATGGTATCAGAGGAGGATTCACATTAGAATAGGAATTTCAAAGTTGTTCCTCAGGAGGTTCGAATTTGCAACTTCGGTGCAGGAGGATCTCTTCAAAGTTGGGAAAATGACCTTCAACGGGTTGAGATTAGATTATGCCTTGGAAAGTAGCTCGAATTTCATTTCACGGAAGGATCACATGGAGATGGTGCTTGATCACAACGAATTGCTAGAATTTGTCAAGACAGACATTGCAAAACCAGGATTAGTTGATGCCCAGAACCTAGCCCAATGGAAGAAAGATGTAACCAAGGTGAAGAGAATAATCTTGGAGGGAGTGCAAGACCACATTGACTCAAATCTCCATGGGAAAGAAACTCCTTTCGCAATATGGAAGACACTAACAATGCTATTCAAGAATAACAGTGACCATAGAAAACTGCCCCTCAAAGAAAAACTTTGAAATATCAAGATGCAAAAGAATGATACTATTATGCAGTACCTCACCAGATTTACGCAAGTTCAGGATGAGCTTGGAGGGGTTGGTGTGAATGTTGCAAAAGATGACCTAGTGAGCCTAACTCTTCTAGACCTTCCCAAAAGTTGGCATAGCTACCAGGACTCAGTGAACGGAAGGGAGAAACTACCAAATTGGGAATGCTTGTGGTCTGATTTGGTACAAGAAGAGAGCAAGCGAAATACCAGAGATGGAACCTCATCTAAGGGAGAGGATGAAGAAAATTTTGCATCAGTTGGAAAGGAAAAGAAGGGCAAAGGGAAGAAATCTCAAACTAAACCAGAATCTAGCCAAGGAGGCAAGAAGAAAGACTTGTCCAAAATAAAATGCTTCAACTGTATTGAATTTAGTCACTATGCTACAAAGTGTCCACACAAAAAGTTTGGCAAGAAGAATTCAAGAAGAGTAGAAGGTGAGGCCTTGGCTTCACAGTTTGAGCTAGAATTCACCCTTATCACACACATGGGCAACACTATGATGGGGAGTGTGTGGTACTTGGACTCAACTGCCTCATTCCACATGACATGGTGCACAAAGTTTTTCAGTGACCTGGAAGAGAAAGATCTCCATATGCATGTTAACCTTGGGAATGATGGAAGGTATAGTGCTACTGGGATTGGTACAGTAACTTTTAATAGGGAGTCAGGATCCTCTCTTCACCTCGAAGATGTCATGTTTGTACCAGGGCTAAAGAAGAACCTCGTCTCCGTATCAATTTTGGAAGACCATGGTTATGATGTGATCTTCAGCAAAGGGAAAGCATTCACGAGACACATAGCCACTGCATTGGTGAAGCAGATCGGGGTCTTTGTGAAGAACCTATATAAATTTGATGTGGAATATTATGATGCATTAAGTAGTAAGGCAGAGAAAGTGCATAGTCGCGATGTTGGTGAACTATGGCACAGAAGATTGGCCCATTTGCATCATGTCGTCCTGAAAATTATGCAACAAATAACCATTGCCCCCCCAAATGATCACTTGAGTAGCATAATTTCTACAAAGTTTATACCTTGGGGAAGTATGTAAAATACAAATTCCATGATCGAGACAACAAAGCATATGTAGTCTTGGAGAGAGTCCACTTTGATGTTTTTGGACCCTTCTCGATAGCCTCCACTACCAGACTTAAATATTTTGTTATTTTTGTTGATGGTTTCTCAAGGAAGTGTTGGATATTCTTCGTGCAAAAGAAGGATGAGACATTCTCAAATTTTGTAGAACTCAAGGCACTAGTTGAGAAAGAGACCGGTAAGAAGGTGAAGGCTCTCAGGAGTGACAATGGAGGTGAGTATGTTTCGAATGACTTCAAGGATTTTTGTGTGAAAGAAGGCATTCAAAGAGAGATGACAACACCCCATAACCCACAACAGAATGGGGTAGCTAAGAGAAATAACCATAACATTGTGGGAGTTGCAAGAGCTATGCTACATGACCAAGGCCTACCACTGCATTTGTGGGCAGAGGCATGTAACACAACAGTCTACTTACATAATTGGAGTCCTCATTGGATTCTTGGTATGATTACACTGGAGCAGGATTTTTCGGGGAGAGAGTCGAATGTGTCTCACATCAGAAATTTTGGAGCCTTTGTTTACTTCCATGTCTCCAAAGATTTGAGGAAGAAGCTTAAGCTGATAGCAGAGTTGGGAGTTTTTATGGGTTACATTGAAATTCCATATAATTACCGTGTGTACTTACCTTCTCTCATAATGATAGTTGTGTGAAGGGATGCAAATTCTGATGAGGAGAAAGCAATGTGGTGCTCTCTTGAGAGGAAGCTTCAAATATCACTAGAAGAGGAGATTTTAGCTCCAAACGAGGAGCCTCGGGAAGTTGTGGAGCAACCAAAAATGGAGGATCAAAGAGGAGGCAAAGTGGAGACATACACTCAAGTATAACCATCCAAAGAAGGTAGAAAAAGAACCAGGAAAGCTGATAGATTGGTGCATGATGTGATGGAGAATGTGGGATCTCCTTCAAATTTGCACAAGCAAAGGAGGTCACTTGAGAGGCACACTAACTACATGGCTCTAATGACTGAGCTTGTAGAGACCGAGCCATCCTCTTTTGAGGAACCAAAATAGAAACCTGTTTGGGTTGATGCAATGGTGGAAGAATACGAATCCATCATGAAGAAGAATGTTTGGGAAGTGGTCCCAAGACTGACAAATAAATTAGTTGTGGGTTCGATATGGATCTTCAAGGTTAATCATGCAGCAGACAGAAGCATAGAGAAGTATAAGGCCAGATTTGTGGCCAAAGGATTATCTCAAGTTGAGAGAATTGACTATGAGGGAACCTTTGCTCCCATAGCAAGGTATTCATCCATTAGATCAATTCTTTAATTGACTACACAGATGGGGTAAAATATCCACCAGATGGATGTAAAAATAATATTTCTCAATGGTGTTATTAAGGAGGAAGTGTATATAGAGCAACCAAAAGGTTTTGAGACATTTGATCGGGAATCTCATGTGTGCAGACTCAAGCAAGCATTGTACGATCTCAAATAGGTACCCCAAGCTTGGTACACCAAGATCGATAATTATCTCACTAGTTTGGGCTTCACCAAAAGTGAAGCAGATGTGAACCTCTATCATATTTTGGTAGAAGGTAAATTGCTTATCATTGTTATATATGTTGATAATTTAATATTAACAGGTGATGAGAATTTGATCAACTCTTGCAAGGAGGACCTTGCAAGGGAATTTCAGATGATGGACATGGGTCTCATGCACTACTTCCTCGGGCTGGAAGTATGGAGAGGCGACAGAGAATAGTTTTTGTCTCAAGGAAAGTGTGCCAACAAGATACTGTAGAGATTTCACATGGAGAGTTGTAAGCCCATGGAGACACCTCTAGCGACCAATTGGAGGAAGGAGAATACCATTTTAGGTGAATAGGTTGACGCTACCATTTACTGTCAGCTAGTGGGTTCACTGATGTATCTTGTGAAGACATGACCAGATATGTGCTATGCAGTTAACCAGCTGAGCCAAGCTATGGTTAGGGTGACCAAATTGTATTAGGAGGCAGCAAAGCATGTCTTACGATACCTCAGAGGCACTACCCAGTATGGATTATGGTACAGACGGACATAGGGAAGTTGTGTGGCTTCACAAATGTATATTGGGCAGGGAGTCCATCCGAAAGAGTACACCAGGTGGAATTTTCAGTGTTGGTTCTGTAGCGGTTTCTTGGTACAACAGGAAGCAAAGATATGTGGCGCTCAACTCAACAACTTGACTATTTGATCAGATGATGGATCCAACTGTGATCTATTGTGATAATGAGAGTTGCATTAAGCTCTCTGAAAATTCAGTATTTCAAGATTGATCTAAGCATATAGATATACGATGTCATCATTTATGGGATTATGTGTAGAGGAGGATAATGTTGCTACAATACATTCTGACAAAGGAACAAAATGATGACATATTAACAAAGGCTTTGTCAAGAGGGAAGTTCGAATTCCACATGTGCAAAATAGGTATGGTTGATAATCCCTTTCTTGCTAAGAGTCAATGTTGAGAAGTGTAGCAAGAAATGCTCAATTTGACTTTGCCTTGTTCAAATTGAGAAAATTTGAATTTTCACATCAATAGACAACTTGGAGGCAGTTAACTTGTGTGACATGGCTCTTGTCACTCAGTTAACTCAGTAAATTAGAGTTAGAGGGCTTGGAGTTTAGTTAAGCATGTGTGATTGCTAAATTTTAGTAATCCAATTGTGTTTAGTTAAACTAGTTCTAATAGTTAATGGAACTAGTGGAAGATTAGTTTTGTAGTGGGACAACAATGTAACTCAGCGATCATCCACTTAACTAGTCAATCAACGCAAAATAGCTAGTGCATGCAAGGAATTTGAGTTCCTCAATTGTGGTGGAGATTCCAAGGCAGTAAAACAAGAAGTTGTAAACTAGTTTGAGTGTACAGGTGTTGCATGCAGTCAAATGATCAATCCTTGGGAATTACGTAATCAACTGGAGGAAAATTCCTAAAAAATAGTGGTTAATTCCTAAAGATTTACGCAAGGAAATAGGGGCTCAAGCAGAGACAAAAATTGACTAATTTTGGGTCAAAGCTTCTCATTGAGCAGAGAGATAGGTTATTCACTTGCAGGTTGAGCTTAGAGTGAGCAAGCAATTGTAATACATTCTCTATTCATCTGATTCATGTAAAGAGGCTTGAGAAATTTTCCCCAGTTGGGTTCCCCTAGAAAAATATTGTGCATGTATGGTTTTCTTTATTGCATGTTTGTGAATGTTGTTCTAAATTGTGAATTAAATTATGCAGATCAATAGAGTAGAATTACGTCTCTTGATTTTAGATTAAACTACTTGAGCAGTTGCAATTCTATCACCATATTTCTATAGATGTTGGGAACAAATGGTTGAATTAAAACCTTGGGTTTAAACTGCTTGAAAACACCTTGTCCACTCTCAAACACTTAAGTGAGAGTGAGAATACCATGCTAATCCCCATTGACATATAAAGTGCATGCATGTCACAAATAGAATTTAAACTTAAGTGAGGCTAACACCTTGTCCACTTAACCACTTAAACTGGATCAAATTGATGAAGTCTAATTCTCTTGTTATTTTTGTGATTTAAAAAATACAATAAAATACAGATTACTTATTAAAAAACAAAAATAAAATCTATATTTACCTTTGAAAATAATTAATTTCATATTAATATGTTATTTGTAAAGGTTAATAGTTGAATATGTGTATTATATATGTTTATTTATTTCTAGTATGCATTCACATATGTTTATGTGATTTTTCAAGAAAAAAGATATGCATTTGTATACATAAATATATATATTCAAGTTTTAGAAAATTAACATCTAAATGCATACTTATATTGAGTAAGAAACTAGTACAAAAATGTACACTTTCACATGTAAAAAAACAGAGAACATCACACAAATGATGAGAAGTGAAGATATAACTAAAATTTCACTTGATAAAATCAATCATGTGATAAGATCAATAAATTAAATTTAATGCATTTAATGGAAAACATTTTAATTTCCAGTTCATAAACATATTGCAAAATCATTAACCATAGTATTAAGGAAGTAATAAACCCATATTATATTCTCTAGTTTCTAGTTTCTTTCCCAAATGTGGAAATGAGATATCTGGACATTGTGTTTATGTGGGCATGGAATAAATTCAAAATTGAGTTGTGGTTATTTATATGAAAATGAGATATCTTTAACATTGGGCTTAAGTGGGACATGGAAAAAATTAGAAATACATAATTGAATTGTGGTTACATAAATAGATGGAATGAGTTGATTATAAATGCACACAACCCTAGGGTGGTCCAAGTAAGCTAAATGTAATGATCAAGTTAATAAGATTGAGAACTCCACATTGATGTTTGTTTTGGTAGGTAGGTTACTTAAAAGGATGGCCTATTAACATCATAAAACATAGCCAACAACCTAAAGAGATGATATAACATGGGACCATTTCACACCAATCATGTAGACTTGAAAGCAACTAACCATTCAATTACTCAATGTCGAAGTTCATTTAGCTGAATGTTTGATGTAACCAACCATGTAAATTAAAGTATATGATAATGCAACTGCCTATAATACTATGTAACATTAAATCATGATAATTACATTACATCAAATACTATGTAACATTAAATTATAATAGCTGCAACCGATTTTGCCCATAAAATATAATAATAAATTATTAATAATATTATGTTTTATATAACTTTTAGGTTATAAATAAATTGCTAATAATATTACTATTTAAAAGAACATAAAATTAGAATGCAATGAATTTTATTTTATAAAATATTAATAAAATAGATAATTATATTAAAATAAAAAAATGTCTTCGTAGTAATTTTTCATTTTTCATGATAAATAATAAATTACAAAATTAAAATATATATTATAAATAAATACATTTTATATGAAATTATAGAAAATGTTAAATATAAATGAGATCATTGACTTGTTCTATTTTAGAAATAGCGGGGCTTTTAGATTTTTAATTTAATTATCAATAATTATTAGGTATATAGTGAGGATTTGACTTCTATAAAATATTCTAGATATTTATAATAGTATATAAAAATCAAAGGTTAAAACTTAACTTTAAAGTAATTATGCATTTTTTGTTTTTTTAATTAAACTGATTCACTAAGAAAATGACATATGAACAAGTGTAATATGAAGTGAGCTATGATCTTTGGGCATGTGGTATTGATAAACCATGGTATTGGCCATGATGTTGTCACAAAACTTAACTACAGATTAAGAATCTTTAGGGTAAATCTCCATGGTTAAAAATGTTGTTCCATATTTGTTTTAAATGTATATTAGTTTAAATTATATATTAATTCATTTTTAATAATAATAATAAATATAATAACTTTACTCTAATTAATAGATGAAATGATCTAGTAGAGATTTAAAAATCTCTAGTTTAAGTTTGTTTTAATTTTAGCACCCTAGGGTTTTTTTAGAGCAATTTAATTCATTCATGCACTCAAAAATTTATTTTAAACAACAAAAATCACAATCTCCATTTGAAAACTTTTATCTGTTTATAAATTAGACATTCCATAATAATAATTTAAAATAAAGTTAATTGTAGATATATAATATATTATATATATTATATATATGAGCAATGTGACATGATAAGCTTTTTTATGCTTATTATGTATTGACGCCTATAATATATTTATAAGTAATGTAATTATATTTATTGTGCTAGTTTTAATTTTTATAGTTATGAATATTTCATTAGACAAAATCACAAACTATTATTGATATTAATATAAATTTAAACATAACATGGGGATAGTAAATTTTGGAGTTGTCTTTAGTGCAACTTTTGGAGAAAAAATTGAGGTGAAATATAGATTTGTGTTATTTAAACTGGTTTTTGACTACGTATATGGATTCAACACCTTGAAAAACCCTATGGCACTTCAATTGTGCTGGGGTTACCCATCAAGCTTGTGATTTCAATAAATTCCACCTAGATTTTAGAGAAATTAGACCCGAAAAACCCATGGAAAAAATTTCCCAAAAATCTCACTAAAAACAACTAAATAAATTTTGTGATAAACCTTATATAAATAATAATTATATTAAAAAAAAAATCACTTCTTTTATAATAAATCAATATTTATAAAAGGGAAAATGAAAGTTTATAATAAAAGGAAAAATGAAATTTTATAATGGTATAATAATAAATAATACAAACATATATCAGTTTTATTCTAGGTTTTCATTTATAAACACGTAATTATTATAATAATTTTATTTACTTAATTTACATTTACATGTAATTATTTATAATATTCTAGAAAATGATTAAGATTATTTTTACTTAATAAGGTTTTGTTTTTAGATGTAAAGAAATTAGTGCACAATTTAAGATTTAAAAGTATGTGGTAAAATTGAAAATCAACTCTCCCATAAAATATGAACAATTTTTTTAGGGTAGTTTAACTAATAGACAAAATGGTTTTTTTTTTAACGATTAATTCTTTTTTCTTTGTGAATTTCGTTCATGTTTTTCTATTGATAGTCAAAAATATTACACAAGATTTTACATTGGAAACCCTTCATTTCTTGTGCTGACACATGGGACTATGGATCTGCTTGGATTACTATTTACATAGAAGAGACTAGCATTAACAACTTTACAAAAAGTATCTACCTTACATCAAAACTAGATGACTGAAGAATGTAGACATATGCGACCTAAGTACAGTTACTAGATTATAGAATATAGATTCCCTTACAGAGTTGACAAAATAAACATAGATTATTGGGCCAAGTAGATTCCATACAATATCAAAAAATAGAACCATTTGCTTAGTGGACATTTTTGTCCAAAATGATGACTAGGGATTGCTAAGAGGAGTTTGCATGGGTATCGTTCATAGTCAGATCAATGTTTGCAAGAATGGTGTTGAGAGGCATAGTATTTATGATTGCAGCGTCTTCTTGATGAACGTTTTAGCCTGTGTCTCAATTTGAAACCACAAAACGTTCCACACGACTGAGTCGTAACACGATATCATCCAGATTGTACATGATATCTTGCAATATTCTCTTAATCTCCTTCTGGCGGACAAAAAGCTTATAGCTATAGTAAGAAACATCTCCATTTGGTGATGTTGTGTGATAGAATGAAGAAAATAGAACCTTCTTTTTTGAAACTTCCCTGAGTCAGCAACCCATTTGACACTCTGCCACCGATCTCTGAATCCAAGAAATATTTATGATCCCCGAATTCTTTGACTTCCATATTTAAGATTTTATTTCTTACTCCAAGAGGTGTGGTGTCAAAGTAATTGGCAATTGAATCCCACCCAAAAATACACATGTCTTCAGCCGGACACCCTATTAGCTCCACCCTAACTAGTAGGTAATCTTTGGTGGGGAGCCATATAATACCTGCAAGAGAAACATACAACAACAAATACCAAGATGCAAACAAATAAATGATGACTAGACCCCCAATGGTGCAGTCCCACTAGGGTTATAATGGAAAACTTTGCTATAAGACCAGAGGATGACAAAGACAAGAGTGAGAATTGATACATGACACGAACCCAAGGAAATGACTGTCCTAACCGCTCAAAGCCCCTATATTTTTTAGAAGCCAGAGCCACTACAATTAACCTAGATTGTCGAACTGAACATTGAGGGAGTCTGTGAATTTCAGAACCAAATAGAAAAGATGCTCGTATACCGCAACCCATAGACAAGGATTGGACAACAAAACGATATCCTAGCGAGGTCATAGGACTGTAGTGACGCAGAAGGCATGACTGTGACCAATTCAGAGGTCGGACCAATCCCCAAATTGTGCATAAAAAGTACAAAGAACAATGACTCTTGAGAGTAGGAGGAAAAATACTCTGGGTATTTCTCACCACCTTGCTACAAGTGACGAGAAGACGTAGAAAAAAACACAAAGAAAAATGATAACACAACCCTCGTATGACCAAATGAGAAGGTATGAGTGGCGACTGACCTCCAAGCACACTAACCCACATAGCCTGTAACCACCATATGAAAGGAGATGCATGAGTCTCAAGGCTACAGACAACCTCCCACACAAAGAAACTACCATCTATCCACCATCGTGAGAGCAACATAGGGCTTATATAAGGCATAACATCCATGCTAAGACAAGTACGATGAATGAAGAAACCATTTAACCTACACGACAATAGCCAAGTGTATATATTGAACCAGAGCTCAGCCATCCCTAGGCATTGTCGCATGATGAGCTCATAAATGAACTTTCCCTTCCTGTCAGGTAGTTCTCTATCCATGTCCAATCCGCCATGGGAGGAGCTTTGCATAACGAAGCAGACAGAATGAGCGATCTTACGCATGACCTTAGATCAAATGAAAGCACCAACTCCCATTTGCAAACATTTAATTTGAAGGGACCTTGGTAGGTGGCCCGAAGTACTTGAGGCATGGAATTGCCGCACACTTGCCATGCGGGGCCAAGTGTAGAGCTTGGCTCTAACACCAAGGATTGTCATTTTGTTACCCATACAATAAATGTGCATGCAAATAATAACCTTGATCAACCAAATAAGCTCGTTGGACAGCCTCATGCTCGAATTTAGCATCCCTGTCAATTCACTTGTTGGAAGATTGTTAGTGTATTGCCATCCCCATCAGGGATTTTTCAGATCAATTTCAACGAAAATTCCACAAAGACTTTTAAGAACTTCAAGTTTAATTTGTTTAACCTACAAAAGTCAAGCGCCTCAAGAGTTTTTCAAGGCATTGATTCTATTTATGCATTCAAACATGTATTTTAAACAACAAAAATTTACAATTTATTCTAAAATTGTGTTACTTAATTCCGGTGATAAATTTGTTTCATTTGTTAGCTAAATTGTACCATTATTTTTAGTGACCAAAATTTAATTACAGATGTCATTATTTTTGTCGACCAAATTTTAATTACAAATTACTATTTAAAATTCGTCAACCAAATACATTAAATTAATATTATTATTTTACACATTTTTAACTATCAATATAATTAATCTAGAAAATGATTTCCAATCTGTAAAAACTTCAATTCACAGATACACATTAATAAAATACAACCAAAAAAAATTACATCTTTACATGACTTTTTAATTTAATAAGTACTTTAATACAAATAATCTCAACAAAGCTTAAAAACCAATGAAAAACTAAACAACCTGAATCAGTCAAAGGTCCATTCAAGGGACCTTTCCATTCACATGCACATTCTCAAAGGGCACATGCATTCCTGTGATGAAAGGGTAACCATCATCCAAACAAAGCAAATCATGGACCTGCAAAAATGATCCACAGATAAATACAAACATACTTTAGAAAATAAAACATATAATATACATGATAGGATTTTCAACTACTATTCATGAGAGTCTTCCACGAAAAAGAAGGTCCTCGGAAACCAAACAATGATTTTCATTACACTTTCCAATGCTAACTAATTGCACATCAATATTAATTTACTTTATCCATCGCTAATGATAAGGACAAGGACCCTGGAGGTTTCTTTTATTTTATTTCGCCAAAGTTGTCACATTAGCTGTCATTGCTCTTCTTTGAGGATTTTAAACCACCATTAATATATTACTATTACACTTTTAATATTAATACGTTCATATTAATAATGCATTAAAACCTTAAAAGAGAATAAATTTAAATATTAAAAACTTTGACATCATGTCAAACATATTGCTTACCACATTTAAAACAAACAACTGCCCCTTGGGCTATCACATAAGTCAATCCTCATTTCTAGCAAAATCAAATGTAAACATCACTGAGATTAAGGATTCCATATCCCTGAAGGCAAGCAAGAAAAGCTGGAAATTTCCCCACATTTGACCTCTTTCACAACGTGTCTATCTTCAAATCCCTAGAAGCAAGCAATAAAAATTGGAGAGTTCCCCACATTTGGCCCCTTTCACAACGTGTCTATCAAGTCAAGCATGACCTCAAATGCATTCTCTAGGCATAGAGGACATGCTTAGTGTTGGTTCTTATTGTTGTGCTACACTAAACCTTTTACTCTCCAAGACATGCATGCCACCCTCTATATGAACTACACTAATTATATGTAGGTAATGTTAATTGTGGGGCTATATATATTCATAGGTATTGATGTGAAAGCTAAGGAATCATTTAATAAAAATATTGTTTGATAATGTTTTTGCATGATGTATTAAAGATGTGTAAAAATTAAACTTTTCCCCCTCATATTAAAACCCTCTATATGAACTACACTAATTATAAGTAGGTGATGTTAATTGTGGGGCTATATATATTCATAGGTATTGATGTGAAAGTTAAGGAATCATTTAATAAAAATATTGTTTGATACTGTGTTTGCATCTGTATTAAAAATGTGTAAAAATTAAACTTTTTCCCCTCATATTAAAACCATTATGATAATGGTTATGTGTTTATATATAAAAGAGATGTAATCTTCAAAACTTTCCCATATTTTTCACTCATATTAAAATGATATGATATGCTAATATATATATATTATATAGAAAATAATATTCCAAAACTTTTCCTTTATATTAAAGTGTTACATTTGAATGTTTTGCCTTTATGGGTGGGCAATTCCAAACCTTACTTCATGTTAAGTGGTTGCACATATTAGTTACCGTGGAAATTTATAAAATTTTTAATATTTAATTAAAATATTATTTTAATTTTTTTAATATTTAATATAATATTATATATATATTTATATATATTATATATATATATATATATAATATAATATGTTTATTATTATATTAAATTTATAAAACGTGTTAAATATCTATATATATTTATTAAAATGTTGAATTTATTAATATAGAGAGAAATTTAGTTTTTTAAGATGTAAATATTTTTTACAATGTAAAATTTGAGAAAATGTTTGTACATCCAAGGATTAGATCCTTCGTGATATTTGATAGATTTGGAAATTGAATAAATCTATGTCAATTTTAATAGATGTATATTGCTATAGTTTCAACTATAACATTCATACTATGCATGAATTACGTGCATATGTGTTATATTGAAATTCCATATTCTCATCTATATTACTAAAATGAAAAGGTATGTATCATTATTTATAATCTCATTATCTCAATTATATTATTTATATCTATATTATATTAATATTTTATCTAAATCAATGCCACAATGACATGAAAGTGTTATTATTCAATGAAAATGAAGATGTTATTATTCAGTAGAAGAAACTCTAACTCAACCATGTCATTCATTATTGCATTACATGAAAAACACATAAATTTATGGGAACTCTGCAATATAAACTATTGATAGCATGGGATGATATTGCATAATACCAACAATATGTATTAATAACACTATTTGCAATGTTTACTTTTCATATAAATTTTATTGTCGTATGTGGAATCTATTTTCTTAACGAGTATCTCTTTAATGCATGCTAACATTAGTTGTTATAGTTTGTTTTAATTTCATTATGGTATGTGGAACATTTTTCCTTTTTTAGAATCATCCTCAGATATATCAGTTTTGGTTGATATGATTTGTTTTAATGTAGATA
>APFE031563529.1:0-15192 GCA_000404065.3 Pinus taeda
TGTAGATACTACTGTTTATCTAATAAACAGAGGGCCTTCAAGTTCCTTAGATGGTGGTGTTCCAGAGGAAGCATGGACAGGTAAAAAGGTAAACTACTCTATTTTAAAGCCTTTTGGTTGTGAGGCCTTTGTCCATATTGATAAAGAAAATAGAACAAAGCTTGAAGCAAAGTCAAAGAAATGTACTTTATTGGATATGGTGTTAATGATTTTGGTTATCGCTTATATGATTACAAAAATCACAAAATCATTAAGAGCAAAGATGTAATATTCAATGAAAAGGTCTTGTATAAGAATCAGTTGCAGGAAAGAAACATGAAAAAGAAAACAAGGAATACATAATTCTTGATGAAACCACTGAAAAAGTAAAGGTGCCTAAAAATAATAATAATCAACAACCACAACAACAGAAACCACCACAATAGAAACATGCACCCCAAACACCTGAAAGTGATGTTAGAAGATCTATCAGGATAAGTAGACCCCTGAACGATACTCTCCTTCATTATATTATTTATTGTTGACTGATTTTGGTGAACCCAAATGTTATGAAGAAGCAATGCAGGTTGAAAGCAGGAAGAAGTGGGAGGTAGCCATGGAAGAAGAGATGGACTCCTTAATGCATAACCAGACTTGGGATTTAGTCAGGTTGCCTGCAGGAAACACTACATTGAAGAATAAATGGGTTTACAGGTTGAAGGAAGAAGATGGAGGAAAACAGAGGTACAAAGCTAGACTTGTGGTGAAGGGGTTTGCACAGAAGAAAGGTATTGATTTTGATGAAGTATTTTCTCCTGTTGTTAAAAATGACTTCAATCAGAACTATTTTGAGTCTTGTAGCAGCTGAAGATTTGCATCTTGAGCAGTTAGATGTAAAGACAACCTTTCTCCATGGGATTTGGAGGAAGAGATATATATGCAGTAGCCAGAAGGATATGAGGTAAAGGGAAGGAGAAACTAGTGTGCAGGTTGAAGAAGATCTTGTATGGCTTAAAACAGGCTCCAAGGCAGTGGTATCTAAAATTTGACAAGTTTATGTTTGAAAAAGGTTATACTAGATGTCACTCTGATCATTGTGTTTATCTGAAAAAGCAAAATGATGGCAGCTATATTATATTGTTATTGTATGTAGATGACATGCTTGTTGCACGATCTAACATGCAGGAAATAAATGTGCTCAAAAGAAAATTGGAAAATTCATTTGCAATGAAGGATTTGGGAGCTGCAAAACAAATCCTTGGTATGGAATCACTAGAGACAGGAAAAATCGCAAATTAACATTGTCTCAGAATGAGTACATACAAAAGGTGTTGAAAAGATTTAATATGCACAATGCAAAACCAGTTAGTACACCTTTTGCTAGCCATTTCAAACTTAGTAAGGAAATGTGCCCAAAGAACCAAGAAGACATGGATTATATGTCTAAAGTTCCATATGCATCAGCAGTTGGAAGCTTAATGTATGCAATGGTCTGCACAAGCCCTGATATTGCACATGCAGTGGGAGTTGTAAGCAGGTACATGAACAATTTAGGAAAGGAACATTGGATGGCAGTGAAACGGATTCTCAGATATTTGAAAGGTACCACAAATCAAGCATTATGCTTTGGTGGTTCAAACATTTCTCTACAGGGATATGTTGATGCAGATATGGCCGGTGACAGAGATAATAGGAGGAGCAGTACAGGATATGTATTCACTATTGGTGGAACAGCTGTCAGTTGGGTTTCAAAAATGCAAAGTGTTGTTGCACTTTCAACAACAGAAGCAGAGTATGTTGCTGCTACAGAGGCTAGTAAAGAAACGATTTGGTTACAAAGGTTTATGGGTGAATTGGGTAAGGAGCATGATATGGGCACATTATACAGTGATAGCCAAAGTTCCATTCATCTTGCAAAAAACTCAGCATTTCATTCCAAGACTAAACACATACAGCTCAAGTACCATTTCATATGATCAATGTTGGAAGATAGAGAGTTGAAGCTAGAAAAGATACACACTAGCCAGAATCCTGCAGATATGCTAACAAAAGTTGTAACCAGGGAGAAACTGAGAATATGCTCAGTTTCAATTGGTCTTCAAGGATGATGATGAAGACGAGAAACGGCCAGGTCCAAAGAGGAGTCATTGTCCATCAAATGAAGCAATGGTGGAGTTGCTACAATCATTCTCCAAGTGGGAGATTGTTGTGTGTGGAGCATGATTGTTCAGAGGTCTTTTCTTCAGCCATATGTATACCCCAGGAAGTTTGTACACCCCTCCACGAAGGGGTCTGGGGGCTAGTGGTCCCCTAGCGAGGACTCGGGGGCAGCACCCCCGAAGCTAAAAATAGATGTAAAATTGCCTTGTAAAAGTATAGTAATTTCTAGTCAATCTAGGCCGTTCATTAGGCAGATGATCTGATGATAGAACTTATGTAGTTTAGGGCTTTTTGCCCTAGAAGGCAACCCCTCTCTTTGTATGAGGGCATTGTATTGAGTCTGTGTAATATATGTGTATTCTCCGAGTGAGAAGCAGAGAGGTGAGACTATGAGAGAAAACAGAGGATATTACAGCAGATCTACTGACGGTTGTGTCTCTTCATTTTGCTGGATAATAGAAAGGAAGGACTGGTTGTTCGAGGTGGACGTAGCACAAACTGGGTGAACCACGTATATCTGTTTCTCTCTTGTTTTATGTGTTTTCTATGTTTATATTTCTGCAATATTTTAAGTGTTCCATTGCTCTGTAATATATAATTTTATAGCACATGACAATTTATGGACCACAAGATCTTGTTTAAAGTCACTACTTCATCAATATTAGTGAAATTGTATGAGGAGTTTTTCATTTTTGAATGACGAGATGTGCATGGAGTTTATTTTTAATGAAGAGATCTGCACCACTTGCTCTTGGAAAGAAGAAATTGTTTTTAAATGATTTGTCTTCAAATTTCTTAGAGTCAAATCAAACGACCTTCCACATTAATGGAGTTGTGTAAGAGGACTGTCTCGCGGATTTTGGAGATTTAATTAGCTTCTTGAAGAATCCATCACCACTGACAATCCACGTGATGCAATCCACGTCCACGTGATCCAGAAGCTTCATCTCATTGTATAAATACAATTCAGTGGTAATAGAGTGATCAAGTTTTCTGAGTGTGAAACTCTGATTTGGTATCGGAGTGAAGTTCAGCGTTGAGAGCGTGAGGCTTTCTGTGGGCGGTCAGACTCAGGGATTGTTGTTTGAGCCTTTGAAATACCATTGTGTTGAGCATTGTTTCTTGTCTATTATTTCCTATCTGTGTGCAGAGTGTCTATGTGCAACACATTAAGCTTTAGGTGGAGGGTGTATTGGCCTTTTCTTGAGCTTTGAGAGTGTGACTTATTTCTTTTGTGCAACCAGAGATTTATTGCAGATAAGTTTGTTTGAGTTCTTTCTTGTTCTTTCCTTTGTTGCATTTTTTTTTCTTTCCTTTGTTGCTAAAAAATATGTTTGCAGTGGGCAAAGGCTCTGGTGAAGGGCAAATTGGCAAAAGTTGTTGCGTAGAGACTGTTGAATGTGATTGAGGTGTTCGAGCCACCAGACGAGGAGAGATACATTGTAGATCTGAGCTATAGTCACTGTGAGATAGAGGCATTGCCTATTGGCCAAATAGTCGTATTTTTCTGTTTGGAGCTCAAAGGAGCCTTGTTGGTACAGGTTGTGAGTATAAAGGGCATAATATTTGGAAGGGTAAAACTTAATATTTAAATGATTTTATAAATCAGCAGCACAATAATATTTGGAATTAATTTGAGGATTAAATGTGCACATTTTACAAATGGGAGTTATTTATGGTGAAAAGTTTTTTTTATGAATCTCGGCCTTTTTATTGTTAATACATAACTCCATAAGTTAGTTGTTATGGGTTCCGAAATTTATGGAAATTACCAGCTAATTAAAAAGTAAATTGTGGTGGTCAAATAATTATGTGGTCATTGTTTTTTGATTGGAATTTTGAAGATTTTAAATAATATAAGTAGTGTATCCATGATGATTTTCGAGTGGTGAAATAAGAGTTTTTTTTCCTCTAATAATTTTTGAGTTGTGAAACTTAATATAATTTTATGATTTGTGCTTGAGGTGTCATTATTTGTGATTAAGGAGTAAGGAAATTAATTATTGACGCTGTGAAAATTTAGTATCTTTGTGGTTGGTACTTGAGAATTAATGAGCTTATTAACAATGGCTAATGTATTGGTGGAATCGTATTTATCTGACTCTAACAAGCTAGATGGTGAAAACTATGCAAATTAGAAGTTTAATTTGCAGACTTTAATGGAAGGCTACAATATATGGACAATTTTTTCTAGAGCTGAATTCAAGTCAATGCACCCTCAAACCACATATGGTGCAATTCAATATTGGGAGTGATGGTAAAATAAAGCAAAGGTGCTTTTGCAGATGTTCATTAACAACAATATTATTCCACACATTGGAGAGAGAAAAACATCCAAGGAGACGTGGGACACTCTCAAAAACTTTGTATGAGAGAGACTACAAATCGAATATTGTATTCAAAGAGTAATCTTCTTTCAATTAAGATGGAAGAAAATGAAAGTGTCAGAAATTTTATTTCTAGAATTAAGGATCTAAAGGATAAATTAGGTGACATTGGTGAAACAATATCTAGTACACACTTAGTTACTGTGACATTAAATTGAATGCTTAATGAATATAAAATGTTTATCACTGTCTTTCATCTAGAGAGAAGTCTCCTACATTTGATGAGTTGGCAGGCATACTTATGCAGGAAGAAGAGAGGAGAAGAAGTCTTAAACAAAAATCTCTCAATTCAGATTTAGCATTGATTGCTAAAGACAAATAATCCTTCAAAGGTAAATAGTGAGAGAAAAATAAAGGCAAAAAGCCATAGGTAAAATCATTTCAAGGTACACCTTTACCAAGGACAAATTCCAAACCAAGTAGAGATGATGGGTGTTATTACTGTGGAAAACTTGGTCATTTTGCTAAGAATTGCATAAAAATAAGGTCTAGTCAATTTAAAGAAACATGGCGTTCAGGAAATTATGTTGATAGATATGAAGCAATTAGTCATGACTTTAGAAATATTAAATTGTTTGTGTCCAATGTTGCTTTATCAGCAGAAACCGATGATGAATGATTGGTTTATATATTCATATTTTGGTGCATCAATCCACATGTCATACAAAAGAGATTGGTTTGATACTTATTATGAAGTTAATAATGGTGCACACATATATTTAGGAGATAATAGATCACATTAAATTAAAGGTTACAGTGATATAAGTTGCATGATGCCTAATGGACAAGAAAAACAAATTCAAAATATGGTGTATATTCCAGGACTAGAGAAGAACTAAATTTTTGTCTCTACTATGACGGATCAGCATTTAAAAGTTGAATTTGTGAAATCACATTGTTTGGTAAAGGATCTACAGGACAACTACAAGGTGTTGCAAAAGGAATGAGAGTTGGAGGATTATACATGTTGGATGTAATAAAGAATGGGAATCAAGCTTTGGAATCAATGGGCATGTCAAATATAGAGCTTTGGCATCAAAAGTATGGACACTTAAATCACAATGACTTAATGTTACTACAAAATAAATTTATGGTAGAAGTTCTTCCAAATATTAAGGGTGAACACTTAGAATGTGAAGGTTGTGCACTAGGAAAACAACATAGGGAAGAATTTCATGTGCATGAAAATAGAAGAAAATGTGAAATACTCGAACTAGTGCATACTGATGTATGTGTCCAATGCAAACTAAGTCACTTGGCGAGGCATATTACTTTCCCATATTTATTGATGATAGCACTAGATACACTCAGGTCTACCTTACAAGGAATAAAAGTGATGTGTTTGAATACTTTAAAGAATTCAAGAGTATGGTTCAAAAGTAAATAAGAAAAAGCATTAAAATTATTTGATCAGATAAAGGTGGTGAGTACACTTTAGGAGCTTTTGTGAAATGCTGCAAGCAAAATGGAATTATGCAACAATTTACAGTACCACATACACCTCAGCAAAATGGATTAGTTGAGAGAAAGAATAGAACATTAGTTGAATGTGATCATAGTATGTTAAAAAGTAGAGGACTTTCTAATATTTCTTGCGCTGAAGCCATTAATACAGATGTATATCTTAAAAATAGAAGCCCTACCAAGTATCTTGAGCACAAAACACCATTTGAAGCATTTTATGGTTTTAAACCTAAAGTTAGTCATTTAAGGATATTTGGATGCAGGGCCTTTACTCATATTTCTAAAGAGGATAGGAGAAAATTAGATGCTAAAGCTATCAAATTGATCTAGATGAATCTTCAGATACAATGGCATGGAAAAACTCAGAAATCCAAGTGGGCAAAATGAAGTCAACTCAGGACCAAAGCAGAGATCTCGTCTTCCTAATTCCAACGGCAGAAATAGTACTTCAATCCGAGTCTGGATGATGAAGTTATCGCCCGAAGAAGGATGTTTTAGTCCTTAAGAAAATGAGGAATTTCCTTTGAAAAGGAGTCTTAATACTTTAAGGCCAAATTGCAATCGGAGGTTGCACATGGGCGGATTTAACCTTAAGCCATGGAACCCCCGATCACCGATCTCTGATTAGATCAGATCGACAGATCGGAGGCAATTGCAATTGGAGGACTTACATGTATATCAGCGAGCGGGCAGTGCGATCGGTGATTAACTGGATCGGCAGAACCCTTATCGGTCACCTGGGGCGTCATATGTGGGGGATGCCAACGCGATCGGCCGATGCCGATATTGGCGATTGGTGATTGGAAATCGCTCATTCCCGATAACATGGATAGAGACACCCCGATATGCTGATTTGCAACCCCAGCACGGACCCGATAGGGAAAATAAGCCCGATTTTATGTTTTTGAAAGTTCAGGTGTATGCTTTTTGGGTGAATTTCAGTGTTTTTCGGGATTTATGGAGTTTTATCGTTTCAAACGATATAAGGCCATTTAGAGAAGTGGTTGTGCCCGCCGATCCTTCCACTCTACAAAACTCCATAGTTAACCAAGCAAGCCCCAATTTAAATGGGATCCTATCCGAGAATCCATTATAAAAGAGGATCGTTGGAAAGAGTGGAGGAGGCATTGTTTTGGTGGCAGCACGTTGTTTTGTAGGAGGCTGAGAGCATATATTGGTCTGTTTTGCGGAGTTTACATACTCCAGCCCCTTTTATTGTTGGGGGAAGCTTTGGTGCTACATACCTCTCCATCTCAAACATTCATTTCATAGCTATCTTACAGATTGGAGGTATAAGCCTCGTGTGGATAGTTTGATGAATGTAATTCTGTTTATTCATGCCATTTAATAAGAAAGGCCTCCCCATTGTTGAGCTGGACCCGAAGACGTAGTCTGAATTGGACAAACTTTGTTATCAAGCCTTGGTGTCTTCTTTTGTGCCTTTTATGTGTTTACTTCTTCTTATGTGCACATTTTTGTGTTAATCTTCAATTTTACATGTAATTATTTTCTATACATCTATAAGCGAAAACATCCTGGATCAAGTGGTATCTGAGCAGGGCTTTTTAGATGTCAATTGCATGTTTGTATGCTAACAAGAGGCAGGCTTCAAAGGGGTGAAGGAAATTTAGAACCTTTCGATCCAGAGGAAGGGCGTGCACCTCGGAGAAGAAACATGGCTGAAGAGGAAGCTCGTATTGAAGAGGAGCGCAATTTCAAAAAGGCTTTCTATTCAATGGCAGAGAATATCAGTTAGCTGGTTATAAGACTGGAAAAAGCAGAAGAGAGTAACCCAAAAGGACAAGGTTCAGCACATGGGAATGATGGAGAATAACCCCCTCCTTCTCCTTCTGGTGGTGAAGGTTATTCTTCCCTCACCACCATAATTAGAAAAATCCAAAGGATGCATCTAAGAAACATTTTTTTATATTAGATGTTAAATTTGATCTTCCTATGTTTAATGGTGAAAGTAATGCAAAAAAATATTATCAATTGGATCAAGCAAATTGAGGTTTACTACGAGATTCAACAAATTGCAAAGGGTCAGGTAAAAATTTAGCTGCCCTCTCTACGGTTGGGCAGCACAGCTCTCATTTGGTGGGAGAGTAAATTGTAGAGCAGCAAAAATGTGGGTAAGCTCTTTTCCTCATGGTCTAATTTTACTTCTAAATTCAAGGAATAGTTTTATCCCTTAGGATACAAACAAAAAGCTTTAATGAATTGGCAATATTTAAGGCAAGGCAAAGGGCAAGATGTTCAGAGTTTTACAGAACAATTTAGGAAGCAAGTACTAAATTTGGGTATTGCATTAGATACACCTAAATTTGTAACTAATTATATTGGCTCACTGCATAGTTATATTCAACCTTCATTATTATTGTTTGAACCAACCACTCTTGACGCAACTAGTGTGAAAGCAATTCATATTGAGAATAGGGGGAAGAATGAAAGAGAGGACCAGTCCAGAAAGCCACCATTCAAACCTCCCAATGGCAAATCCAAAGTGAAATGGAAAGGGGAGGAGAAGAAAACAACCACAGCCAAAGAGGGAGAGTGACCTTATTGCAATCACTACAAAAAAGAAGGCCACGATGATGATCATTGTTGGAAGCAGCACCTAGAAAGGCATCCAAAGAAGTATGGAGGAAAGGAAAAGCATAAAACAATGGTAGTGGCACGGCAAGACCTTGGATCAGATTCGGGAGATGAAGCATTGGTTACAGCATCAGGAACAAAAGGTACCCTTACACCTCCTGTTGATTCTAAATCACATGGAAGCACCAGTTCTGTAGATGAGTCCCTTTCAAATGATAGAAAAATAATCGAATTATTTCATATCATAGTTGTAGTAAATCACACCAAATTAGAGACTCTATTTGATACTGGGTCTTAAGCAAATTTACTTACAGAATCCCTGGTAAAGAAATTTGGCTTAGAAACAAAACCTCACCCAAAGCCTTACCCGCTAGGATGGATACATGATAAAGCTAAATTGAATGTAACCCAGTAGTGCAAGGTAAAATTTGTGATTGCATCTAAGCTGGTAGGCGATGTAGAGATGGATGTAATACCACTGGATATTTGTGGTATGGTACTGGGGAGCCCATACCTGTATGACAGAAAATTTGTCGTTTTATGCCATGAGAATAAATATCACATCACGAAGGATGGGGTAGAATACATAGTGCGGGCTCATCAAAACAATATTAATGCCAGCCTCATAAGCACTGGGCAGATGAAACAGCTAGTGAATTCCAGTAAGACATGTATGCTTATGGTCGTAAGGGAGAAAGGGGCTGAATTTGCTGACGCATTCCACGGCTGCGATGGGAAGCATAAACAGGAATTGATGGACTTAATTTTTTATTATAATGAATTGTTTCAGGAGCCGCAGGGGCTACCTCCAAAGAGGGAAATCCAACACGAAATCCACCCGTTGCATGATGCCCCTCTACCAAATATCGGCATGTACAGGATGTCAACAGTCGAAATGGAGGAGATCAAGCGACAAGTGCAGGAATTTCTGGACCAAGGCATAATCAGGCTGAGCTCCTCTCCATGTGTTTCACCAATTGTTCTAGTGCCAAAGAAAGACAGCAACTAGAGGATGTCCGTGAACTACTGCAGGCTTAACAAAATATCGGTGAAAAATCGCTATCCCCTCCCATGCATAGATGATTTATTGGATCAATTAAAAAAAATTGTATATTTCACAAAGTTGGATTTGAGCAGTGGCTATCACAAGGTTAGAATTGTGGAGCCAGACGTGTGGAAAACCGCTTGCAAAACCAAGCAAGGGCTATTCGAATGGATGGTGATGCCATTCGGGCTTTGCAATGCTCTAGCCACCTTTATGCTGGTTACGAATAAT
Source organism: Pinus taeda (assembly GCA_000404065.3). NCBI lineage: Eukaryota > Viridiplantae > Streptophyta > Pinopsida > Pinales > Pinaceae > Pinus > Pinus taeda. The sequence goes on from APFE031563529.1 coordinate 9,862, forward strand.
ATATTCCAGCCTTTCATTAATGAGTTTGTTCTTGTATATTTAGATGATATACCAGTTTTTAGCAAAAGTTGGTTTGAACATATGATCCATGTAAAGAAAGTGCTTGATGTGCTGAAAAAAGAAAAACTCTTTGTAAAATTATCAAAGTGTGAGTTCAGGAAAACCTCTTTGGGTTACCTAGGTCATATTGTTGGTCAAGGTCAGTTAAAAATTGATCCCACTAAAGTTGAAGCAATTGTAAATTGGCCTAAGCCTACTTGTGTAACTGAGGTCTGTAGCTTTCTTGGTGCAGTCCAGTATTGGAGGAGATTTATTGCTAATTTCTCTATTATTGTAGCACCTTTGCATACATTGACAAGTGTGAAACAGGTCTTCCAATGGGGAGGAAGACAGCAGAAGTCCTTTGAAACATTGAAGGAAAAAATTAGCACTGCGCCAGCCTTAGCCTTACCCGATCTCCAACAGCCATTTGAGATTGAAACTGATGCCAGCGGTTATTCCATGGGAGCTGTACTGATGTAGCAAAAGAAGCCAATTTGTTACCATTCTAAGAAGTTTTATCAAGATGTGAGTAACTATCCCACCTATGATAAGAAGCTTTATGCCTTGGTGCAGAGTGTGAAAAACTGGAAACACTACCTGATCTACAAGGAGACCATCATCCATACAGATCATCAACCCTTGCAGTACCTTTAGTCACAAACCAAGTTGCAGCAAACTCATCATTTCAAGTGGATGGGCTTTCTTCAACAGTTTCATCTGGTAATAAAGTATAAGAAGGGCACTAGCAATAAAGTGGTTGATATGCTATCTCGCCCTCCTATTTCTGCTTCTGTTATTTTGCATAATGCTTCGTTGTCTTTTGAAAGTTATGCTGAACAATATGCTAATGATGATGACTTTAAGGAGGTTTATGCAAAAATAACCCATGGTTCACAGGTGGATAGCTATCACTTTCAAGGGAAATTGTTGTATCACCTTGGTAAATTGTGTATTCCCACAGGAGAAAGAGTGCATGTAATTCGAGAGGCCCACACCTCTCTTGTGTCTGGACACTTTGGTGTCAAGAATACTTTATGTCATGTACGCTGATTTTGCTTTTGGCCTCATATGAAAAACATTGTGACTTGCTATGTAAAGGGTTGTGTGATGTGGTTTGTTTCAAAGCCCTCTAATAGAAAACTTGGACTCTACACACCACTCCATATTCTGAGTCATCCATGGGAAAGTGTGTTAATGGACTTTGTAGGGGTTTACCTTGTCTAGGAAGAGTCACGACTATTTTTATGTCGTCATTAACCATTTCAGCAAAATGTGTATTCTTATGCCTTGTAAAAGGCATATTACTGCAGAGCAGACTACTTCTCTTTTCTTTCAGCATGTTTGGTTCCACTTTGAATTATCCACATCAATTTTGTCAGATCGAGACTCTCACTTTCTTGTGGAGTTCTGGACCAGTTTGTGGAGGATGATGGACACCAAACTAAAAAGAAGCATGGCATTTCACCCGTAGACCGACGGACATACAGAGGTTGTTAATCGTACCATGGTACACTTATTACGAGGCTATTGTGGGATGAACATCTCCGCTATATACAGTATTCCTACAACCAAGCAGTGCATTCATTGATGCGGCATTCACCATTCGAGACATGCTTTGGTTACCTGCCAAAGGACCCTTTTGACATGGTCTTTGGAAGGGAGGATGGCTCCAGTGGACGTAATGATAAAGACAAAGCTCAGCAATTCATTCAGCGAATCCAATTGATTCACCAAGCAGTGCGAGAGTAGTTGGAAAAAAGTCAAGCCTGTTATAAGGCTTGACATGATAAACACAGGGTCGACCATCAATTCCAAGTGGGTGACAAGGTGAGGTTCCACATCAGCAAAGACGGGATGAAGGGAGAAGGAAAGAAGCTGTGGCGAATCCAGTATGGAACATTCACCATATTGGAGAAGATTGGGAACAATGCCTTTCACCTTGACTTACCAGTATATATGAAAATGTACTCAGTAGTGAATGTGGAGAACCTAAAGTTGTATGAACCTCCTTTGATCGTGGACACTGATGCGATGGGCATAGTTCCTACCATCGATGATTTTGCACCAAAATATCTTGATTAGTTGCCCGAAGATATCATCCTCGACAGAAGGACCAAGACTTCACAGCGAGGAGATGTGGAGTACCTGTAGAAATTTTGAATAATTTAACACATATTCAACAGAGATTATCCTGATCATGTACTATTGCAGAAAAAATACACAATACATAAGCTCCTCTACGTTGATCATCAATATAGCAGCATCAATAACAATAAAACATCAAGAGCATTCACACATTAACACAGTATGTATCCCGGGGAAAGCATCTCGCTAAAAACCCCAACTATATGTATATTAATGATTGAATCATGTAACATTACAAAACACAATACTTATCACAAGAATCTCCACCTCTGTTACACACAATACAGCTCAGATCTGAATCAATCACTGGCTCAAATCTTCTTCGCTGCTTGCCTGCCTCCGCTGCTCAATACCTGCTCAAGAACTGATGATAATTCCAAGGCAACCACGTATTTCCTTGGCTAAATCACGTGAGCACAAGCTACAATGTGGGAAAACTCATTGGCATACTCAATCCCTTGATTTGTGCAAGATCTTATGCACAACTATAGTCACAACTGATAGCAATCTGATTCTCTAACACCTGTCCCTGCTGAACTGAACATGCACTGACATGCAACTGAGTTAACTGATGTATTCTATAGTTGCATTATGAGTTAATAAATTGTGAATTAATTAATAACTAATTCACCCAACTCATCTCTAGTCTATTTGCCAGTTAGACTAAATACAACCAGTTTAACAAAGCTAAACTGAACACAACTCCATCAACTGCACCTTCAATCCACTAAACTCAACTCACTTGAGTTCTAACTGAAGTCCTGCATGCAAATATTAGTCATCCCATAGGTAACCATGTATTTCCTTCTGGGATCTGCATGTAGCACATCTGTAGTTCATCCTGAAGTGCTCCAAGAGAATAAGACAAAGTTTACAGTCTAAATATTATTATGAGCTAATAATATTTGACTGTTCTATATTTAGACTGAGCAGTCACTCCGCTGTGGTCTAAAAATAGAATTCCATCTATTTTTTCCAACTTGATCAATCATCCATAAACAGAAACCTGCAATCCATAGACATGATCCATATGTCTAAAAATAGCTTGCGCCAAAAATAGCCTGCGGGCCCACTTAGTGAAGGCGACTCTTTTCACTAAGCTCCATCATCTTGTTGCAATCTCAACACTCCCTCTCGACAAGATATGGATTATCAGCAACCCCTATCCTACCTCGGTGGTACTCGAATTTTCTCCTGGTGAGAGCCTTCGTCAGAATATCAGCATCCTAATCCTCCGTTGGAATGTACAAAGTAACATGATCCTCCGCTGCACACAATCTCTGATATGATGGTACCTGATGTCAATATTTGCATCCGTGAAGCCACATAGCTTCACCTCATCCTCCTGTCTGTACCACAAACCATATCCCGATGTGCCTCTCAAGTAGCGCAATACATGCTTGCCCGCCTTCCAGAAGAGCTTGGTAGGCTTAACCATAGCTTGTGAAAGCTGGTTAACTGCATAGCATATATCAGGTCATGTATTGACCAAATACATCAGCGACCCACCAACTGTCGATAAACAGTGGCATCCACTTCTTCTCCCGAAGTGGCATCCTCCTTCCTCCAACCTCCAGGAAGAGGAGTATCAACAGGCTTGCAGCCATGCATGTTGAACTTCTCTAGTATCTCCTGAGCATACTTGCCTTGAGAAACAAATAGTCCACCACTGCGCTGCCATATTTCCAATCCTAGGAAATAGTGAAGGAGGCCCAAGTCCTTCATCTCAAACTCTATAGCAAGATCCTTCTTGCATGACAGTATCAACAGCTCATCACCCGTTAGAATCAAATCATCAACATACAGTACAATGATAAGCAACTTACCCTCCACCACAATCTGGTATAGGTTATGATCCGCCTCGCTCTTGGAGAATCCAAGTCCTGTGAAATAGCTGTCTATTCGTGTGTACCAAGCACGTGGTGCTTGCTTCAACCCATACAACGCTCTCTTGAGCCTGCACACATGCGACTCGCTGCTGAAGACTTCAAAGCCTTCGGGTTGCTCAATGTACACCTCCTCCTCAATGACTCCGTTGAGGAACGTAGTCTTCACATCCATCTGATGAATGTGACATCCCATCTACACTGAGAGAGCAAGAATCGTCCGTATGGAAGAATACCTTGCGACAGGTGCAAAGTTATCCTCATAATCGATCCCCTCAATCTGTGAAAAGCCTCGGGTAACAAATCTTGCCTTGTAATTCACAACACTCCCGTCAGCTGCCTGCTTAACTTTGTAGATCCATCTCGAACCCACCACTGATTTCCCTTCCGGTCTAGGAAAAATCTCCCATGCACTGTTTCTGACAATAGAATCATACTCTTCCACCATGGCGTCTACCAATGCAGGATCCTCCACAGCTTCCTCAAAAGAGGATGGCTCAGTCACAACACACTTGCTCATAAGAGCCATGTATCCAGTGTACCGATCAGGTGACTGTCTCTACCTGCGTTGGGATGTAGGTGGTCCTACAACTTTCTCTGCATCTTGAGCCAGTCGCTCAGCTTCTGTGAAGCGCTTTCGCCCTCTGATGGTTGGCGCTGCATGAGTGGTCTCTTCCACTCCATGAAACTCGTCCTGTGGCGTATCCACGTCCTGAAGCTCATCCTTAGGAACTAATAGCTCCTCATCTTCATGCAAGTGTAGCTCCCTCTCAAGCGAACACTTCATGGCTTTCTCCTCCTGAAATTTTATATCCCATCGCACAATAGTTTTACCACTGTCTGGCAAATACACACGATAGTTGTGGGGCGTATCAGTGTAACCCACAAATATCCCAACCTCTGCAGTCGGCTCCAACTTCTTCCTGGCATCCTTCGTCACATGCATGTAAACGTTAGCACCAAAAATCCTCAAATGAGAAAGATCAGGCTTCTTACCAGAATAAGTCTACTCAGGTGTACTCATGCCAAGTATCCTATGAGGACAACGGTTCTGCACATAAACTGTTGTATTGCATGCTTCTGCCCACAAGTGAAGGGATAGGCCCTAATCATGCAACATTGCCCATGCAGCACCCACAATCGTTTTGTTCTTCCGCTCAGCTACCCCGTTCTGCTGTGGGTTACGGGGAGCTATGAGCTCTCTACGAATCCCTTCTGCCTTGCAGAAATCCTTGAACTCGTCCGAGATGTATTCACC
>APFE031563529.1:24582-45167 GCA_000404065.3 Pinus taeda
AAAAATATCGTCACCATGACTATTTGCAGTCAGTGTGGGTCTATCATCACTTATACTGGCCTCCTAAGCAAGTCTCAGACCTTAGCTCCTCATGTCAAGCTTTGAAAATGAGAGAAAGACATTGAAAATCAATATTACTCTGGTTCCGCACTTTCTCTCACTTTTTCCTGCGGGCCCACACCCTTTGTTCATATTACTTGCGTACCTGCATGCTATGTCTGTAAAGGGGTAGGTGCGTACCCCTGTAAAAGTCAAAAGGCGCAATTTTATCCTAAAAAACTCACTTTTGGGTTAATTCTAGATGTTTCTAGAAGGTGGTTCATGCATCCCAAAAGAGAAGGAGCTAATCCCTTGATAGGAGGAGCTATCCCTTTGAAGGAGGACCTAGTAACTTCCCTCCATTGCACTATAAATTAAGGCATTGGGTTAGTTGCTAAAGAGGCTAGAAGCTGAACATTTTTTAAGGGTAAATGCTGATGGAATTGGGAATTCCTAGCTATACTTGAGAGGAGAGATCCCATACCTTTTGGTTTCATTGGGAAGTGAGTGAAACTTGTCAAAGTAGAGGAGACTTCTTGTCGGACCCTGGGAGGAGCTTGTACAACATCAAGGCACAGGTTGTAAATTTCTTCTTTCATTTGAATTAATACAATCACATTCATTTTTCTCAACAAATTGTCTTATGTGGTTTGTTTCATAATCTCCTTGATCATTATGATGAATATGCTTTATGATATTGGCTTTTCAGGTGCTATTTAATTTGTTTGCTTGTTTGTGTTTTCAGAATTACACTTCAAGGAAGCTCATTTGGAGCGAGGGAGCGAGGCTTCCACAAACTTGCATTGGACCCAAGGTAGGCCTAAAACACTTGTTTGCCTTTGTTTTTGATTGTATATTTAGAGAAAGATAGTTTTTGATTGGCTTGCTTGTCACTAGATATCTTTAGATACTGGGAAGGTCGATCTTGTCCGCAACCTTGACTCATTCTGTGTGACATTGCTACTATTTTAAGGGAGATGATATCTAACTTCATTTTGGATATTTCTTCATTCTTTGCTTGACTGCTCTTCATTTTCTTCTCAGCTTCTTGTGCCTGTTTCCTGGCTTCTTGTAATTCAGACTTAAGGGAGGAGACCTCTACCTTGTAATATCCAATCTCTTCTACAAGTTTGTTCACTCTCTTGTGCCTTTGTTCAAGTTGACTTGACAAGGTATCTTCCTGCTTCTTTGCTTTATTCAATTGATTTGCAATGGATATAACTTCTTCTTCGCTTTGATCAAGTTCCTTCTTAAGCTTAGCGAGCTCTTCATCCCTTTCTTGTACTTGAAGTTTGATGAGGTCAACCTTCTCATTTCCAGCTTCTATGCTGGGTTTAGAATTTCCTTCTTGACTGATGGTCATGGTCAGTGCTCCCTTTGAGTGAAGGTCATGAAGTCTATCCCATATATCCTTTGTTGATGAATATTTTCCTAGATTCTTCTTTACAGAATCAGGCAGTCCATCCAAGATTGTCTTTGCTGCTTTTGCATTGTACTCCTTGGATTCTCTATCCATCTTGCTATCATCAATCACTGATTCCCAAATTTCAATCCCTTCAGACTGTAAGAAATTCCTCATTTTTATTTCCCATATATCAAAGTTCCCATTGAACCTTGGAGCCTCAAATAGAATGCTTTCAAATAGATTGTCTTCTATTTTAGTAGAAGAGGGAGACACATCCTTAGGAGGATTGGAGACTTTCTTCTTTGACCTTGCCATTTGACTATGTATCTAAAATAACTGACTGTCTTCAATAGTAACACAGAAAACTTTGAGAAATACCTAGATCCTTTCTTGACTAGGTCTTCACTCTGCTGGAGAAGTTGTTGCGGCAAAAAACTCCTTCCTTCAGCTTCTTTGACACCTTCAAAGGGCCTGGACCTGCTCTGATACCATGATGGAAATTTCTGGTAATTTCAAACAATTACTGAACAGAGAAAATGCTCTGTTTTGTCCACAGGATCTTTTGCACAGGGAAGCCAAATAAAAATTTCTGAGCAAAGCATTACATACACCCACAAAATCTTTGTATTCATTAAAACAAAATTCCTGATACAAGATTCATCCTCTTACAGAGGGATTACACAACTGTTGTTACCCAAAGGTCTTCTTCACATAGAGGGATTCACCAACGCTGCTTAAGATGCAGTTCCACAAACAACAAAAAAAGTCTTTCTCACACAGAGGGATTCACCAGCACTGCTTTTACAAAAATATCTTCCTCACACAGAGGGATTCTCCAAGAGATTATGCTGAAGAGCATCTTCCTCTTAACCAGAGGGATTGACCAACCTATGCTGAAAAGCATCTTCCTTTTAACAGATGGATTCACCAAGAACATTCACCAAAAATTACTCTGCCTCTTTTACAAATAATTTTACACTGCTGTGTAAAATCCTCATTCACTGCTATGTGAAAAGCTTTTACCTCATTCACTGCTATGTGAAAAGCTTTTACATTCACTGCTGTAAAAATAAAAATAAAAACTTACAAATCCATTCTTCACATTACATAAAAACTACTATGCATTTCAATGCATGAGCTCCACAAAATTACCAAGCTGTTGTGCATTCCCATTCACACTGCTGTGGAAAACCTATACTCCATTTGCACGCTGCTCCTGTTTCGTTCTCTTCTCTACTCGCACTGCTGTGAGTTTCACAAATGTTTTCAATACAATATCTACATGTTCAAAAATTTTCCCCTGCTTCTTCTACACATTGCTGTGTTAAAAACTTTTGCATTTACTGCTGTAAGCTAAGAAATTCTTACTTTGGTTTACTGCTGTAAAATAAAAATTTATTTCACATTCACTCATGTGTGAAATTTCTCATTACATTTGAAATTCTGGGTTTTCACATTACATATAAAAAAAATACTTTTTCATTCCCATTCGTTTCAACAAACTATAAGCACCTGTAAAAAGGGATTCCAAATATTCATTTGCTGCCGCAAATCTTTCTTCTCTTCCACACTGTTGTGCTCTTCTGGTTTTCCATTCGTTGCCGCGAACCCTCCTTTTCATCTCATCCCTACTCTGGTTTCTTCTTCTTTTTTCGCACTTCAGTGCTCTCCTTTTCACTTCATTACACACAAAAAACATATATCAAAAGCATTAAAAAAAATAGGGCTTTGACTTGCCGATACCATTATTTAATTCGCCATGCTTCCGTGCAAACGAGACTTAAAAACATTTACCAACTTTTATCTACAATTTACGAAACATCATAAATCTCATTAATTCCTTCAGTGGGCGGTCAAGAAAAAGTTCAGGCAAGTTGAAAGAGATCCTGGTCTGTTGACTTGATCGGACGCATATCGCATGCTTAACTCACACAAACCAAACGATGTTTACCAGCGGGGAAATGGGCGGTTTTGGAATTGCACACTGGATGCGTGTCATTTGGTCAGGGTGTTCGGAGGCCCTATGACAGAAACCACTTTGTGCGAAAGGTGGTGCGATATGAACTGGCGGTTTTCCGGAGCTATTTTCCTGCTGCACGATGGCGCATTCGGCAATTAGCTCGCTCCCGTCGTTGTCCCTGCACGACAGTTGGAATTAATATTCCAACAATAGGGTTAGCCCTTGCGAGGATTGAATTCTAAGTGGTATCCACATCGGATTAGCCCTTGCTAGGATGGAATTCAAAGTGGTATACATCGATGTTGGGGTGGAGCTTCGAAACCTGGACCTGCATCGACAACAAAGTATACTACGCAACCATGGAGGTCTCAAAGGGTGAGAGCGACTTTGAGAAGGCTTTAATTAGGGATAAAACATGGATTAAAATTCTTTGCATTAACAAACCTGGGTATAAGATAATCTTAGGGTTTGGGGGAACAAACCTGGGCATAAGATAATCTTAGGGTTTAGAGGAACGCATTGGTATGGCTGGTGGATGCCCTGGTAACTGGACTGAAGGGTCACCTGATTTTGTGTTTATAGATTGTCCTCTATGTTTATCAAAATGACTAACCAAGACAGAAGAGACCCGATAAATCGAATCCCGTCCCTCCTATGAGCACACAAATTCCCTAACGAGTCGAAACCACAACCCCAATTCCAATCTCATCAATCATCATTCACAAAGTTTCATTTTGTTCATGATTCGCCCCAAAATCCTATGCAAGATTGTAGTACAGACCCAGCTACTAAAGCAATTTCAAATAAATACGACTCTCCCCAATATTCCCAGAAATCCCAAATGAATATGCTTCTTAAAAATAGTGTCTCAAGTCATTACCACAGGAATCTTTGAAGGACCCAATTCAAATTTTGAGGCCATGGAGGCCGTGGTTCCAAATCTCTTCTCTAATGTCTTGGTCTTCAAGGTTGCCTATGTACAGCTACAGACCACCCACACTCCCTTAGATGTGAACAACATCTGGCCTCCAAGGCTGCCTTTGTATGACTATGTACCGAGCACACGCACTTTCATGTGAACAACATTCAGGCTGTGGAGAGGGCCATCATAGCTGATCAAATGGATGCAATGAGTTTTTACAAAAATAGTTGCAACAAGCCCCAACTTGACGCCCACTTGCCCAAGTTCTTATTTTAGATTTATATATTAATTTTTTTAAGATGCAAACTTTTTTTTAAGTGAAAAGATATTCCAGGATTAAAGAAGAACTTAATTTTTGTCTCTACTATTATGGATCAGTCTTTAAAAGTTGAATTTGTGAAATTACATTGTTTGGTAAAGGATCTCCAGGGCAACTACAAGGTTGTTGCAAAAGGAATGAGAGTTGGAGGATTATACATGTTGGATGTAATAAAGAATGGAAATTAAGCTTTGGCATCAATGGGCATGTCAAATATAGAGCTTTGGCATGAAAGATATGGACACTTAAATCATAATGACCTAATGTTACTACAAAATAAATTTATGGTAGAAGGCTTTCCAAATATTAAGGCTAAACACTTAGAATGTGAAGGTTGTGCACTAAGAAAACAACATAGGGAAGAATTTCATGTGCATGAAAATAGAAGAAAACGTGAAATACTTGAACTAGTGCATACTGATGTATGTGGTTCAATGCAAATTAAGTCACTTGGTGGAGCATATTACTTTCTTATATTGGTGGAGCATATTACTTTCTTATATTTATTGATGATAGCACTAGATGCACTTGGGTCTACTTTATAAGAAATAAAAGTGATGTGTTTGAATATTTTAAAGAATTGAAGAGTATGGTTGAAAAGTAAAAAGGAAAGAGCATTAAAATTCTTTGATCAGATAAAGGTGGTCAGTACACTTTAGGAGCTTTTGTGAAATACTTCAAGAAAAATGGAATTATGCAACAATTTACAGTACCATATACACCTCAGCAAAACGGAGTAGCTGAGAGAAAGAATAGAACATTAGTTGAATTTGATTGTAGTACGTTAAAAAGTAAAGGACTTTCTAATATTTATTGGGTTGAAGCCATTAATACAGATGTATATCTCAAAAATAGAAGCCCTACCAAGTATCTTGAGCACAAAACACCATTTGAAGCATTTTATGGTTTTAAACCTAGAGTTAGTCATTTAAGGATATTTGGATGCAGGGCCTTTACTCATATTCCTAAAGAGTATAGGAGAAAATTAGATGCTAGAGATATCAAATGCATTTTTATTGGATACTCTATTGATAAAAAAGAATATAAAATATATGATCCAAGTACTCACAAGGTCATTGCAAGTAGAGATGTTATATTTCAGGATCATGCAAATAAACAAATAAAATAAGATGAACATAATGTATGGCAGCCTCCCTATGATACATTTAAGGAAGAAGAAGAATTTGTGGAATCATCTCAAGCTCAAGAAAGCATGGGCGTTCCAAAAGACATGTCAAGAAGTCAAAGTCCATGAAGAAGTGATGAAGGCACTCGACAGAGAAGAAGAAGAGGAGAAGGTACTCCATAGTGTAATGAACCTCTAAGAAGGTCAACACAATAGATTCAAACCCCTATAAGGTATAAATATTATGCTTTAATGTCTCAAATAATGGATGTTTTTGAGCCTTTAAATTATGAAAAAGCTAAAAAACATAAAGAATGGATGAAAGCTATGAAAGAAGAATGTGACTCTATAATGAAAAATGAAACTTGGGAATTAACATAATTACCTGAAAGTAAAGTCCCCATAGGATCAAAATGGTTGTACAAGGAGAAATTTAATGCAGATGGTAGCATAGACAAGTATAAGGAAAAATTGGTTGCAAAACGTTACTCACATAAGGAAGGTATAGATTATGAAAATAGCTTTGCTCCGGTTGCAAAAATGAATACAATCGAAATAATGATAGCATTGGCCACTAAATATGATTGAAAGCTACATCAATTAGATGTGAAGTCAACTTTTCTAAATGGGGACTTAAAAGAGTAGATTTATCTTGTTCAACTATAAGGATTTGTAAAGAAGGGACATGAACATCTTGTATACAAGTTAGAAAAAGGCCTTATATGGACTAAAACAATGAATACAATCGGAATAATGATAGCATTGGTCACTAAATATGGTTGAAAGCTACATTAATTAGATGTGAAGTCAACTTTTCTAAATGGGTACTTAAAAGAGTAGATTTATCTTGTTCAACTATAAGGATTTGTAAACAAGGGACAAGAACATCTTGTATACAAGTTAGAAAAAGGCCATATATGGACTAAAACAAGCACCCAGAACTTGGTATGAGAAAATAGATAAATTCTTCTTTTAGCAAGGATTTAAGAAAAAAGTAAAAATGATCCTATTGTATATCAAGACATCTATATATGTTGATGATCTAATAATAACAAGGAGCGTTGATAAATTGATTAAAGATATAAAAAGGAAGTTATCACGGGAATTTGAGATGAAGGATCTTGGATAGATGCACTATTGTCTAGGTCTTGAAGTATGGAGAGATGATGGAAGGATTTTAATCACATAGAAAAATATAAAAACAAGGTACTAAAGAGATTTCATATGAATGGATGTAAAGCATTGAGTACTCCATTGGAGATAAATATCAATTGAGAAGTGATGATGGAACAAAAGAGGTGAATGGAACATTGTATCGACAATTAGTGGGAAGTCTGAATTATATCACTACCACTAGACTAGACATTGCTTATGCAATAAGCATACTTGGTCAATTCATGGCTAAGCCTCATGAAAGCCATTGGATAGCTGCAAAAAGGGTCCTTCGATGTTTAAAGGGAACTATCAATTTTGGTATTGAATATACTAATGATTGTAATGTTGAATTGACAGGTCATTCTGATTGTGACTAGGCCGGAAATCCAAATGACAGGAAATACACCATTGGATACGTTTTCATTATAGGATTAGGAGCTATATCATGGAGCAATAAGAAACAGCCAACAGTTTCCTTGTCATCCATTGAAGCAGAGTATAAAGAAGTATGCAGTGCCACCTGATAAGCAATATGGCTCAAAGGAATACTTGAAAATGTTGGAGAAGATCAACAAGAACCTACATTGATCAGATGTGGTAATCAAAGCACCATAAAATTGGCAAACAATCTCGTATGTCATTCAAGGTCAAAGCATATAGACACACAATATCACTTTGTAAGGGGAAAAGTCCAATCAAAAGAAATTGACTTAATATATTGTAATACAAATGAGAATGTGGTTGACATATTCACTAAGCCTCTTTGGAAGGCTAAATTTGAGGTTTGTATAAGTAAATTATGTGTTGTAGAAAATCTAGATTATGTTGTAAGCCTAGCTGAGACTTAGACCAATAGGCATGTCAATTAAGAGGATGTTTGTGTCTTATGTATTATGCTATAGGGTATTTTGTGTGTTTGTCATGTGGTTAGAATTAAGGGGAAGTGTTGGAATACATTAATTCCAACAAACTGACCTTCCACATTAATTGAGTTAGGTAAGAGGTAATCACCACCTACAATCCAGGCGATCCAAAAGCTTACAATCCATGCGGTCCAAAAGCTTCATCTCATTGTATAAATACAATTCAGTGGTAATAGAGCACTCAAGTTTTTTGAGTGTGAAGTTTTTTTAGTGTGAAACTCTGATTCTCTATTACTTAGAAAGCAAAAAATTGTCCCATAAACTTTAAGAATAAATAAAAACCTATAATTCAAGGTTAAATTAATTACTAATTAATTTTAACCCAATCTTTTAAGGTCACAATTTTAGGCATATTAGTTTATATCTTTTGGAAAAGTGAAATCCCTATTGCTCTGCAACCTTAATAATTCAAAAAACCTATATTGATAGAGATTTCACTTTTCTTACCTTTACATATAATTGTTAGTGGAGGGTCGAACTGTCGAACAGCATGCACTAGTAAACCGAAGGCAACAAACTGTAAACAAAGAAAGTTCGCTTTCCCCATGGCCATTGAAATTAAAATTAAAGAAAAACTTTTTTCATATCTTTACCAAATGAGATGGAGATAAAATCACTCCACAACGTTACAGTTTCCATTATCTCGAATACACGGCCTTTAAAATAGTGAAAAAAGGTGAGTTGGAGAACCCTCGAGACACCTATGTAGCTGTAAAGCAATGCTAAGCAGATGGATCTATCTCATACTATATAGAGGAATTTGTAGCATCAATAGAAACTAATCCATCTGGTCGGATTACTTATATTTCTAGGTTTAACGATCATAGTAGCAAGTGTGTTTCAGGTGTTCTAATTATCTATAACCATTACTTTCCATCCTGCCAATGACAAAGATTCACATTTTTTAAAACCTTACTATAGCCATACTAATTAAATGTGAACAACATTGAACCCAATCCCTCAATCGATGACCATTTTACTATTTTCTGGCCACGGCATGGAAATTGATCTGCTTTGTATTTTTTCGAAATCATAGTAATATACAAAAAGTATATCTGACATGTGTGTAGGCTGAGACTCTAGTACTGCCATATTAAATCCCCAATTGTGTTGGAAATAATAATCCCAACCACCACAATAAACCGTCGGACAACAGCCATACCTATCAGACATACTTTGTTGCAGGTTGCATCTCTACTTGAACACATTTTTGGAGGTTGCGTCTCAGCGTGAAGACAGAAGGACCGAAGCGAGACGCGAACCATACAGAAACTCGGAAAAGGCATTTAAAGAACTTATGTACTTAGATAAGCAAATATGGGCAAGCATTAATTCAAAAACCTTGCCCACACTCTAGGAACACCTTTGCAGTTCTGATCACACTCAACAACAACATCAAAATTAATTTCACTTTATCATGAATTAAATGTAAAATTGTATGTTGAGTTATATATGAATGTAAAAGTCATCTTCTAATAGGTTAGACTGGGTAGAAAGGTTGGAGAGAAAGAAGTAAGAAAAGAGTGCAAGTCTCTGTGGAGAAAATTGTGGAGCTAATTTTTGGTGGGCGCATAAAACAGCAGTTACTATGTTTTACTGTGTAGTGTTGCGCATAAGTTTAAATCTCTGTAAAATTTTATTTTACTCTGTAAATGAGTTGAAATCTCATGTAGATGTATTTTTCATGTTCAAGAAATGAATATTAAGTTTTTTGTGTTGCTTCAAAACCTACTTCCCCATTTCTGTCGTGAGTAAATATTATTCATAAGTCTCTAGAATAGCTGCGCGGTTGTGCGAAATTCAAGCCTAAAAATAGTATCGCCGTGCGCGAAGGTAGCTCCGCGAAATTGGCCTCGTGGTGCGTGAACCTAGTTTCACGAAGGTAACTTCACGAAAGTTATAACTCTTTGCCTCTCCCGTCCGCGAAAAAAAAAATTAACTTCGCGAAATATTTCCAACATGGTATCAGAGTGGGTTAAACTCTGTTAGTGTAAAAACAAGTGTTTTTACTAATAGTGAAAATTGTTTTAAGCGTGGATTGTGTTTAGCATATTTACTAGCCGGTAAAAAAATTGTTTGTTTAATGGAAAAAATTATGATTATTGGTCTATTATAATGAAAGCCCTGTTTTCTTCTTAAGATATTTGGGATTTGGTGGAGAATGGTTTTCAAGAACCAACAGATGCAGCAGCATATAATGCCTTATCTCAACAAGAAAGAGATGTGCTAAGGGACAATAGGAAGAAGGATTAAAAGCCTTGTTTTATATTTTTCAAGCAGTTCATGAAAGTATTTTCCCAAGGATTGCAGCAGCAACAAAGTCCAAGCAAGCATGGGACATCCTCTAGATAGCGTACCAAGGCATGGCAAAAGTCAAGACAGCGAAGCTGCAAATGTTGAGGAGAGATTTTGAAACATTTTGTATGAAAGAGTCTAATAATATAGACTCGTTTTTTACACATGTAAGTGGGATAGTTACTCAAATTAGGTTTCATGGTGAGATACTTGAGGAAAGAAGAATAGTTGAGAAAATTTTGAGAAGTTTGTCAGCAAGGTTTGAGGTCATTGTGTGGCCATAGAAGAGACAAAGGATCTCTCACAGTTTTCAGTGGATGAGCTTAATGCATCACTAATTTCTCATGATCATAGATTAAACAGAGCAGCAAGCTCCTCATTGGAGCATGCCTTCAAGACGCAAGTATCATTTGGTCAAGGTCGAGGCAGAGGAAGATCATATGCTAGAGGAAGAGGAAGAAGCCCACACAGAGGTGGAAGAAGCAGCCCTTCAAGCTCAAATGGAAGAGGCAGCAATCAAAATCCAAGTCATGGCCCAAGCCAAAATCAAGCACAAGGTCAAAGGTATGATAAATCTCAAGTTCAATGTCAATACTGTAAGAAGTATGGTCATCATGCAAATGAATGTAGAAAGAAGCAATATGATATTAGTAACAAACCAAGTGTAAATTTCACAAGGGAAAATCAGAACCATGATAGCATGTTTTTAGCTTGTGATGTAGCACAAGAAAAACAAAGTGATATATGGTCTCTAGATTCACGGTGTAACAACCACATGTCAGGAAACATAGAAATGTTTTCTGATCTAGATGAAAGTGTGAAATATGAAGTGACATTAGGGACTGATAGCAAAGTCTTTGTCATGGGTAAAGGAAGAGTTAATATCCTAACAAAGAAGGGGGAGAAAAAATACATCTCAGATGTCTACTTTGTCCCCGTTCTGAAACATAATCTCATGAGCATTGGACAACTCACGCAGAAATGCTACAATGTCGTCTTCAAAAATGATGTGTGCACAATTTTGGATAGGCCTCCAAGCAAACAGTTGATTGCAAAGGTTCAGATGACAGACAATAGAATGTTTCCCCTGAAGATAAGATCAGATTTGAAAGAAGGTGCACAAGAAGATGGAAGAAAAGAGGCAGCTATCACACAGGTAAACTTTCAAGCAGAGGTAAAACATGAAAACTGGTTATGGCACTTGAGATTTTGACATCTCAACTTTGGAGGTTTAAATTTCCTGCATAGGAAAGGCATGGTGAAGGGTTTACCACTCATTGAAAAACCAGATAGCATATGTGAAGCATGTATCTTGGGCGAGCAACATAGAGAGACATTTCCAGCAGGAAATTCAGTGAGGGCAAAGGCGCATTTGGAGATTGTCCACTAAGATTTATGTGGACCAATGCAAACACCATCAATTGGTGGCAATCACTATGTACTGACCTTCTGTTGTGGTAAAACACAACCCCCCACCATTTTTTAAAGTGAAGACATCAATAATGGGGACCCTTTCTATAAATTTTTGGCTAAACGCTTTTTAGGATTTTTATTTTATTTGATTATCCTATGCGATTGTTAATTTTTCATTTTCTTTAGATTCTTATTTTGATTGTTTTGTTAGAATCAAATTTTTATAAGCTTCCCATTGATGCTTGTTTCGCCTCATTTGGTCAACTAGTTTAAAAATGGTACTCCTTTGAAGTCCTATCATTTATCTAGTCTCGGTTAAAAATGCTATTTTTATTCTTTTTATTTATTTTCGGAAATAGCTTGTAGTTTAGATAGGCAAATTAGGCTTTAGAAATTTCAGAACTCAACCAAAACATCTTAAAATAAAAAAAATAAAAAATTGATTTTTAATATTAAATTTTAAGATTAATTAAATTAATTATTATAATAAAATTTAATTAATTTAATTAAAATTAAAACTTAATATTAAAAAATATATAATATATAAAATTAAAAAAAAATCGGATCGTAAGATCGCATCACGGGTTTTCAAATTATGCATTTTCTTAAAACCCCGATAGCCCTCATATCTTGATGGCCGATATGCGATGAAGGCCTCAAGCATTAACTAAAGTTTAAAGTACCACATGTTTAAATCTCAATGTGATCTCTCCATCGCATCGGAGTCCTCAATTGATACAACCCAACTTAACCTTCATATGATGCGATGAAATTACATTCCGCAAAACATATTTCTCGCATATTTTTTATCGCATAAACCAACACTTGACACATTTATAAAAATTGAGATGGCCCTTATCTCCCGATATGCGATTGCGTAAAGTCAAAAGACTCGGGGCACTAACCTTAGTTTTCATAAAACTTGCATTCATGCGAATAAATCAAATGGTAATGGAATATTAAAATAAAATGATTTAATATTAAAAATAAAAATTAACAATACAATCGATGCATCGCATCGCAAATTTCTTATCGAAACATTCTTGAAAAAACTGCGATAACCCTCATTCACCAATATGCGATGGCGATAAGGTAAAAGGCATGACATTAACTCATAAAGTTTATAATCCGTTTGCTTTGGTTTAACTTTCACTCATACGTATGAGTGAAGAGGTAGGGTAGTGGTAGGTTAATATTATGATAGTTATTTAAGATTTAAATAATTTAATTTTATATTAATTAATTTAAATAATATTTTATTAATTTAATTAAAATAAATTAAAAATATTATTTATATTCATATTAATTAGGTTATAAATAGTTAATATTTTAGTTAGTTAGATATTAATTAATAAATAGATTAATATTAATTAACAATTAGTTTAGTTTATGATTAATAATTAAATTAGAGTTAATTATAATTCTAATTCAGGATTAGATTTTTAATTAAAACTATGATTTTAGCCTAGCAACAGAATTTCTAGATTTACATCAGATTTGACTCATAAACTTTGGAAGCTCATAGATTGAGTTTTACTTGGCCAAATCAAGCCCAGGACGGCTCATTGGAAAGATAAAATCAAGGAGAACATTTATGAGGAGGTTTCACTACAGATTTAATCATTTATTGGGTCGAAAATCAGGCAGAAGATCAAGCTCCGAATTTCTAAAACAAAATCAATTTTCTGAGTTATTTTCTACATTTTCAATTATCCAAGCCTCCTCTAATTACAAAACCATTTGTCAATGATATCCTTGGCCAATTAAAGCATTCCAGGTGTCAATAGAAAGCTTACATTTTATTTTTATTTATTTATTTAAATAGAATTTGATTGGATTTGTTTTAATGCCATAAATGACATTTTAATTTTATTGTTACATTTTAATTCATTTTGATTTCTTTTTGCAGGAAAACAGTAGAAGAGATTTGGAGAAAAAGATCTCAATCAATGAGAATGCTCCAACAATTAAATATTGAAATTTTGAACAAATAAAATGAGATTGGACAGATTTCTTTTCAAGAAACTCTCCCCTCAAGAGTTCTGTTGCAAATATTATAAATAGCAGATTGCATAATGGAATAAGGGTTGCTCTTCTCTGCAATTCTGAAATTCTAAAAGCACTTTTGTAATAGGGATTTGGAGTTGTAGGTGGGAGGAGTGGAATCTCAGATCTGGAGATTATTGAGGTTTTTCTTTTACATCCTGAGTTATGTATAATGAACAGAGTTTACACTATTGTAGCTCTGCTTTTGAAAGCAAAAGCCCGGGCATTGTAAAGGACTGTTAGAGACCGGAGCTGGAGAAATGGATTTAATAAACTGGTATTTTGAATACTATTGTGTTAAATGCTGGTTTCATTTTTTAATAACAGGAATGGTGTCAATTAGCTTACATATTTGTGCACTTTTGTCGGTATGGGTAATTTGTTTCTATTTTATGTTGTTATTTATCTCTGCTCTTATGGGCCGAACTCTGATTTCTGAGTAACATTTTACTCCAAATCTGTCTTTTAATATTGGATGAATAGATAGTAATATGTTGTGAACTTCTTCCACATATTATTGTTTAATTATTCAAGTTACTGATTAAATGATCAATACCATTTTGTGAACTACTTCCTGAGTGTTGTTGATTGATTATTTCAGTTAAAGGGTCTCAATAGGATGTGTTTGGTATCCATAATGTCAGTTAATTGAACTACTTCATTAACTTGATATTCATTATAAACGACACATTTCAATCCCAATATTTTAAATACCTGCTCTTAGTTAGGTTAGATCTATATCTACCTAATTAAGATAGGATTAGGATAGTTTCTTTTGCTTGCATCTTAGCATAAGTTTGCATTTAGATTAATTCCTACATTCTTTCAAGTCCTCTTTCCAAAGAGGCAAACTTTAGTAGTGGATTGGTTGAGCCCTAAATCAGCTTAAGGATCACTTTCTTGCCTAATCAGCTAGAAGGACGATCTGATTTCTCTTTTCCATTGGTGAATGAAAGTCATATTTTGAAGCCATTGGAGATTGAGAGAAGGTAACTGGACCTAGTTGAACCAGTCGGAACCACCATTCCAAGCGGAAAATGAGCTGCTAACCAAGGTCCGGACCGGGTGGTCTCCCCCATTCTGTTGCAGGATTTTCGAGGCTTCAACATAATGGCGCTAGAAGGAGGGCCTGAAACTTGTTGTCTGTTGGAGTCTTTTCAATTTTAACATTCTATTTAATCACGATGGCTCCTCTTAAACTTCCAATTTGGAGTTGTATCCATGGACGTGCATCTTCCAATACTCCACCCGAAGTGGTAAGACTCTTGTCTCATGTAAATTTCAATGGTAAGATAAATTCTTTTGCTTTTAATCATGTCCTTCAATTTATTCAGAATGTTTCAAATTATGATTTTCAAGGAATTGATGAAGGCATCTTATGCAGAATTTTTACTCTCACATTAGCGGCAAAAGCTAGAAACTGGTGTAGAACTCTTCCAGTTGCCTCAATGCACAGTTGGGATCAATTTGTTACAATTTTCGTTTGTAAATTTGACCGCTATGATTATGATCAGGTATGTGATGAAATTGAATATCTACGAAATGAAAATGAGTCTGTTAGAGATTTTAATATTCGATTTCATTTAAATTGTTTAAAATTTAATGTCAAAGATGAACCTATGAAAGAAGAATCACTAGGTTGGTTTGAACATAATTATTCTACTCCTCCTATTCCCGATCCATATGAAAGTAGTTCAAGCTTTGTTCCATCCCCTTCCAATATAAATGAGAAATCCAATTCGGATGTGGAAATAAATTGTGATGAAGAGGTTTCACAAAGCTTGGAAAATATTTCTGATCAAATACAAGAAGACAACAACAGCAATTTTGAAGAAAGACCTACATTGGAATATGAAAGTTTCTCTGCATTAACTTCAAAAAATCAGATTGAAAATCAGCAAATGCAAGTAGCAGTCAAAGTAAATAATAAAATGCAAACAGTTGTACAAATTTCTGAATCTTTCCATGATGAACAAATGCCAAAATCAGAGCAGCAAAACAATCTTCTTCAAAAGAGCATGAGCACACAAAAGAATGATCTGGAATCTGAAATTTGCAATGATCAAGCCTTCATTCCTATTCATAATCATCATTCCCCTTCTAATTCACAAGTTGGAATTCGAAATTACTCAAATTCCATAATTTTGGCCAATCCTTGTGAAAGAGAAATTATTTCAAAACGATCCCAATTGTGTTGCAACGTTAGTTGTACAAATAGTGATTTACTTTTATTTTTGTTTCCTCACTTATTTTGTATAGAATCATATTTCTTTTCAGATTTTATTTTTCAGATTTTTGATACATTACGTTGGCATATTGAGCACTTTACTATCAAGCATTCAATTGATGCATTACCCTGTTGGCTTCTATCTTCTCAAAGGCAATGTCAACAGGGGAATGTAATTTTACAATTTGGTCAGCAATCTAATTCAATTAATAATTTTCCATTTTATTTGATAGATTTCCATCCATTTTTCAGTAAATCATTTGAAAAATATTTGGAAACTTTTCCTTCATGGAAGATTGTTAATAGCTTAACATTTACACATAACACTAACAGCTTCTTCCAGGCCTTCGAATTTAAAAGCTCATATCCACAATCTGGCCTGTTATCTCTTCCTTTGAATATTTCCCAATCCTTAATAGAAATCCATCCAGATTTCTATGATCCAATTGGTATTCAATTAGAAATGAAATTTCAAGAGAAAGAGATTTTCATTAAGCTTCTAACAATAGTTGTACATTCTGATTTCAGATTTAATTTTCTTATTTCAATTAGATTTGTATTTTTATTACTAACATTTGAACTGTACATATATGCAGGAATAAAAATGAGAGAATGGTTACACTGGAAATATGACTATACCCAGTCATTTTCATGTATATAGTTAGAATAGGAGTAGAATTAATTTAGTTTGTTTGTTTTATGTAGTTAATTTATTTTTAATAGTTCTACAGATTAAAAATAAAGGAATCAATTAGCCCTTCTCGTATCATATACATGTTCAAGAAAATATTTGCCTCTCATCAGAAAATTTATAATTCTTCCTTCCCATTTTTAAATCAAAATCTCTCGCAGCAATACCTCTACCCATGAATACATCTCTGCCTATTTCGAATAATGTATTGACAGAATATGCACCTGGCACACATCTAAATCTGTGTTGATATTCTTCCACAATTAGTGGCTTTAACCCATTCGGTCCTTTAGTTTATTATCAGATGTTGTAAAACGCATCATATTTATTTACTAAAGGCATTATTGAACAGTCACTATAACAATACAGATTTTTCTCAAGATTAATTTGGAATGAGCAGAGGTAATAAATTGCTATTTCAATTCAAAAGGGAAGACTATTTTCATATTTAATTCTGGTAAATTTCAGATTTCCTGAACATGAATAAACAGATATTATGTAGGCTAATTGCACACTCCGATTTAGAATAAATAATAAGATGATGTTGAACGAAGTCAGAATTTTGATAAATCCAAGGAAAGATTTGAAGATTTGTGAGGTAAGTTCTGCAGACAATTTCCTCCAAGGTATGCATTTACAAGCTCGTTCTCATCTCTTATTAAGTTTCTATTTTCCTTAGTTTATTTTTTATTCTTGTTTTGTTTACAGATTTTCATTTGTTTTCTCAAAACTTGAAGCAGCAAACCTATTTTAAATTTGCAACAGGTTCAGGGAAATTTTATTTTTGATTCATTAGAATTTGAACATTTTTAACTTTGCTTTCAACCATCAGAAAACCCAATTAAAATGTTTGCAATATTCTCAGCCCGCTCATCTTCGTCAATCACATCATCCATATCGCATCTCGCATATCGGAGGTTTACAATTGAACATACTTCCATTATCATAAATGCCCGATCTCTGATAAAAGACTTTACCGATAGTGCGATGACCACATAATTCCAGACCCGACATAAAATTCAAATCAAGCTTATAAAATATCGCGTCCATCCAATCGCAATAAAAGTAGGGGCATAATTTTAAAGGGCCGATGTCTCGGATCCGATATGTTACTAAATTTTCATCATAAAATTATCGGGTCCACTTTTCATCGCATATCGACGTATCGAGAATTGTTACATCATATGCTTAAGATTGCCGATCGCAATTGCTGATTAGCCACGTCATCCATCACATCGCCAATATCGCAATCGCTTCATCGCATTTATATTTATGCTCACATCACACTTACGACTATGCGATGTGCATTGTGCGATGTGGAAACCACAATGTCAATGTTCCCCGATCTCCAATATAATATATCTTTAATGATGTGATCGCTTCATTTCATTGCACATGTTCTCATCACCCGTTCTTATCGACAATTTGCTATTTCAATCGTCGGTGCGATAAACTCCAAAGCATGCCTCTACATTCAATGCGAATCATTTGATAAGGCGATGTGTTATTTTAAAAGCAAGCTTGGGCAACCACTATGGTAAGAAAACAAATAATGAACAACTTGCAGCATATTTAAATCATTTTGATTTCTCATATATTTCAATTTTAAATATGTAATTCCTTAATTAAAAATGGAATTCAAGACCTCTCTATCTTCATATTTAAATTTTATCATCTTAGATTTGGTCTTGATTCTGGACAATTTATAAAATCATGAAGTTTATATGAAACTTATAATATTTTGAGAAACAGTCATTGCTGCAAATTCTCATTCTCATTTTTGATGCATTTGTTTTAATTTCGATTCCCTTGAACACTAAGCATTCCATTTTTACATTTTACTGCTTGCTTTAGTGTAAATAAAATAAATAATGATTCTAGGTTATAGGATTTTGGTTAGTTTGATTTCTTCATGTTTTTAAGTAAATTAAAATAAGAAGTCAGCTAGTTTGGAGAAACTGATACCTTTCAGGTAAGATCAAAAGCAATTATCCAATGGTAAGATTCATGTACCCACTTTCATTAATTTCCATTTAGTTGCTTTAGTTTCAGTTTTGTTTTTCTGATATATAAATATGTTTTGCAGCTCTTCATAAAAGCTTCCAATCCTCCACCAGATCATATTTTCAAAGTCCATACTCTTCTCCTGGCTTAATTTCAAGCGGTGATAATCCTCATTCAAACAGCTACACCAAGAAGTTTCAAAACCTTTAGCTTGTTTCTTTAAGCATTCCTTTTATTAGAAAATAATTAAGATGGTACTTTGAAACAAGAAGATTAATATCAGACAGAAAGTTTTCATTGTGGCTGAATTTTACCGTCGCAGCTATCTAAAAGCCTAAAACACTTACAACTCTGCAAGGTATGATTTTTCTAAATCTTGACATAAGAAGGATTGATTACACGATTATTTTCTTTCTTCATATTGTTGAGACCTTGGTATAAACATTCTTGTTTGAATTTATCTTGCGAGACTTGGATTTTCCTTTCAATTTTCAATTTTATCATTTTTGTTTGCTGATTTCTTTTCTCATTTTAGCATAAGAATTCTTTTTCCTTTGGTTCTCAGTTTTGAGTTTGGTGACTTTTCCATGACTTATATGGAAGGCCTTCTTCTTACCTAACTATGGTTGGCATACACAGAGAAAAAATTGTTAATAGTTACCTATTAGCTTTTTCTTTAAAATCTCTTATTAAGGTTTGATTTTCTTATTATAAAAGTAGACATTAACTAAGGAAGAGATTACCAATTTAGAAAAATTGGCAAAGTATCATAAAATCTGGAGAAATTTCTTTTTCGTCAAAATTGTGATCATTTTGAGATTTCAAAATTTTATTAGGATCTTTCAAAATTCTATTATCAGTCAAGAAAAATTATTTTTAACCAAGTAAAGACACTTTACAGCGAAACACCTTTAACTCTGAAATTGTCATTCTTAACTCTTAAGGAGTCAATGATTCTCCCTGTTCCAGAAAGTCTTATTTTTCTAGAGTGTAACCCAGAGATATATCTAAACTTAAAAGATAAGAGGTCTCATCATGAGCCTGCTTACCATGATCATAGGGGAAAAATAGGTTGACATTACCAACACTGCTAAACAAACCAGGGTAATGGCTTATGATTGCAAACAATTATAAGACAAGGGGTCTCATCACGAGCCAGCTTGTTCAATCCAATTATAACCAGTAAATGGCATTGTCAACTATATGGCTACCAAACCAGGACAATGGCTTTTAAGAATTATAATAAAAAACAAAAACAAAAAAGAAAAAATAAACATATATAAATGGATTTATCTCTAGGTCAATAAGTCTTAAAGGGATGAGATTCTGAAACATTGATGATTAAAAGGTAACCCTGTCGAGACTATAGACGTTTGCTGACAGCAGTGGCTCTACCTGTGATAAATCAGTATATTTTAAAAGCTAAGTTGTAAAGTGACCCCTGCTTTATCTCTACAACTAATTAAAGACTGATATAGAGTTTTGAAATATTTTAATTTATGAGGAGTTTAAAAAAAAAAATACAGTTAGATGATTCTTGCTTTTATTCAGACTAATGAACCTAGTCAAGCATGTCAAGCATAATTCTCTCTTCTTTAATTAATTTTACTTTAATTTTAGGAAAATCTTATTCATATCAAACATAGATCACTGATTCTTCTCCCTTGTGTCGCCATTGTTGTGGTAAAACACAACCCCCCACCATTTTTTGAAGTGAAGACATCAATAATGGGGACCCTCTCTATAAATTTTTGGCTAAACGCCTTTTAGGATATTTATTCTATTTGATTATCCTACGCGATTGTTAATTTTTCATTTTCTTTAGATTCTTGTTTTGATTGTTTTGTTAGAATCAAATTTTTATAATCTTCCCATTGACACTTGTTTCGCCTCATTTAGTCAACTAGTTTAAAAATGGTACTCCTTTGAAGTCCTATCATTTATCTAGTCTGGAGTAAAAATGCTATTTTTATTCTTTTTATTTATTTTCGAAATAGCTGTAGTTTAGATAGGCGAATTAGGCTTTAGAAAATTTCAGAACTCAACCAAACATCATTAAA
>APFE031563532.1:9988-20682 GCA_000404065.3 Pinus taeda
TAGCCCCTGCTGCTAGGCTCTCCGTCCTTACTCCTGGCTGCCCCGCCTCGACTACCTGCGTTTTTGAGTCGGCTCTTGGCCCGTTATGGCCCCTCCGAAGGCGCCACCGGAGGATGCCTTCCAGCAAGCGTTCTCCAATCTGGTTCGTTCTCTTTCGCATCAGTGAAATCATCCCTCATTTAAAAAGTTTGTGAAAAAACTGGAAGGGTTGCAGGAAGTCTCTCTGCCTCCAACCTTGCCCCGTATGGCTGTGCTTGCCTTAGCTGAAAGAGGCCTTATTGGACAATTTACAGGTCTCTGGCCCTCTCTAAAAACAGTGCAGAGGTGGGTGGAAAGGAACTGGTCAAACAAAACTGAAGGGAAAATCTCTATCAGATTTTGTGGAAAAGGATATTTTACTTTTCATTTTGAAACTAAGGAAGATAAGGATTTGATATTTTGTAATGGGCCTTATTTTATGGATTCCAGAGGACTGTACCTCAATAAGTGGACTCCAAACTTTGATTCAGAGCTGGATATCCCTAGTGCTGTGCCTGTTTGGGTCCACCTTCCACACCTCCCCCTGCATTGCTAGGGAGATGAGTCAGTGCGTGCTATAGGGAATGTTGTAGGGAAATATATTGACTGGAGCGAACCTAAAGACAACATGCAAGCCTGTGCTCACATTTGTGTTGAAGTTGATTTGGGGAAAGGCTTGCCAAAAGCCATCAAGCTAAAGGTGGATGACTGGACCCACATTCAGCAGCTTGACTATGAACAAATTCCCTTAAAGTGTAAGGTATGTCACGAATATGGCCACTTTGCAAATCGATGCTCTAAACTTCTTAATGTAGACAATTCTCCTTAAGAAGAACAATGGGAAACAGTAAAAAAAAAAAAGACAAACCCTATTTCCATCCCTTCTCATGAAGATGGGCCTACCCCTTGTCCCCTTCCCATTCCCCCTCCAAATCCCTCTCCCCCATCTCCGCTGCCCGCGCGCTTTCCCCCCCCCCCCCACTCCTCCCTTCCTCCCCTTCTTATCCGGCCTGATCCCCATTCCTCCTCTCCTTCCTCCAATCCCTTTCACATTCTTTCCTAGCCCGAGGATCCCCCTTCTCCAAAGATTCAATCTCCTTCTGAATCTTCCCTTCCCCCGTCGATTTCCTCTTCCCTCCCTTCTGATCCCCCCCTCTCAAAACCACTAGAAGCAATTCCAAGGAGCATGGATCCATGCCTGATAACCAAAATAAGCCTGGAAGAAAATCTACCAAACAACATAGAGACGAAAATGCACAAAAAGACATAGCATTGGGTATTCAGAACCCTATAGAATCTTATATACAAGGGCAGATAAACAAGGATTCAATAAATAAAGATCTGGGAGGCAGAGCAACTCCTCGCATTCCACTGAAATGATGAAAATGCTCTCTTGGAACCGCAGGGGATTGGGGCATCCCACCAAAACAAACGCCTTAAAAGATCTCTTAATCCAAGAAAGACCAGAGATTGTTCTACTTCAAGAAACAAAACTGGGACAGGCAGAGATGAATACAATTATTGAGAAGCATAAGTTTTATAAAGGATTTGTGTGCGATTCCAAAGGGGCTTTAGGAGGAATCGCCACACTTTGGCTTCAAGACAAATGGAACAAGATAGCAAAAACAATGGAACAACACTGAATAAAGATTACTTTGAAGAACAATATGAGCAGTTATCAGCTAATCATTTACAATGTTTACGTTCTGAATCATTATAGAGATAAGGAAGCTTGTTGGAACTCACTCAGCAAT
This sequence comes from Pinus taeda, assembly GCA_000404065.3. Lineage (NCBI taxonomy): Eukaryota > Viridiplantae > Streptophyta > Pinopsida > Pinales > Pinaceae > Pinus > Pinus taeda. Next base: position 11,761 of record APFE031563532.1, read on the forward strand.
AACATAGCAGAGGAAGAGAATGACAATATAATTCTAGGTGGCGACTTAAATCGTATCCTGCATGCTAATGAAAAACAAGGAGGTAGCTTTACTCCTGATCCCTTTATAAATCAGTTGGAGAATGTTATGTAGCTTGCAGATCTTGTCGATATTTTTCCAAAGAATTGCAAGTTTACCTAGAGCAACCGCAGGCTTGGAAAAAGCAATATAATGGAAAGGCTGGATCGAATATTGGTAAATGTGTCTCTTCACTCCTCTTTTGCAGCTGTCCATGCCTCTATTCTCCCCTTCGCTGCTTCAGATCATTACCCCACTGCCTTATCTCTTAAATCCCATTGTCCCCTGGGCCTAATCCCTTTTAAATACAGTCCTTTATGGAATCACATTTAAGCTGCCAAAATTCTAGTCTAGAAAACTTGGTGCCAGCATGTAGAAGGCTCACCAAGCTACATATGGGAAAGCAAATTAAGAAATGTCAGGAACGCTCTCAAGAACTGGGCAAAATCCCAATATAAAGAACCAGAAACAAAGAAGCTAGATGTGAAAGCTAAAATTGAAAATTTACACCATGCAATGGAAAATCAAGAGTACATTCAATCAAGGAAAAGCCAAGAAGAGGACCTCTACAGTCAACTATACAAAATCAAAAGAGAAAAGGAAGAAAAATGGTGCATAAAATCAAGACAGGTTTGGATAAAAAGTGGGGATAGGAATACAACCTTCTTCCACAAGCAAGCAACTGTTAGACAAATTAGGAGCGACATAACAGCTATTATAGACAGCGCAGGTAACCAGCACAATGATCAAGTTTCCATCGAAAGTGCGCTACAACCCATTTTAAAGAGCTCCTATCTGAAAAAGGGGAAGAAGAGAATTACACTGACTTCTTACAGCATTTACCAAATAAATAACAGCAGAAGCCAATGAAAGACTGACTGAAGAGATAAAGGAGGAAGAAATCTTGGGAGCAATCTGGGGCCCCCAGCCTGACAAAGCTCCAGGCCCGGATGGTTTCGCAATTTGTTTCTATAGGGAATACTGGAAAACCATCAAAAAGGACCTCATCAAGTATTACAAATGGATACAAAGGAAAAATAAAATGGGAGGCTTCACAAACTCAACCCATCTTGTACTCATTCCCAAAGAGAACCACCCTCTTCCTTTTCCCGCTTCTGACCTATATCCCTATGCAACTCTTCATATAAAATTTTCACAAAAATCCTTACCTCCCGACTCAAGCCTCTCTTGCCAAGCCTTATTTCTGAAAATCAAGGCAGCTTTATGGCCAACAGACAAATATTCGACTCCATCTTATTAGTCCAGGAAGCCATCCACTCAATCCTCTCTAGAAAGGAAAAGGGCTTCATTCTGAAATTAGAATTGGCAAACGCCTTTGACAGAGCCTGGCACTCCTTTCTATTTTCTACTCTTCAAAAAATGGGCTTCTCTTCCCCCTTTATTAATCTCATAAGAACCTGCATTTCTGGACCTTGGATTGCCCCACTTATCAATGGAAGACCTGACCCTGCTTTCCAGTCTTCAAGAGGATTGAGGCAAGGTTGTCCTCTCTCTCCCTACTTATTCATTTTAATGGCTGAATCTTTCAGCTGTGTCCTTGATCATAAGAGACAAGTAGGCCTCATCACCAGAATCAAATTTGAAGATGGAGTTAAAAACATCAATCACTCCCAATTTGCTCTGATACCCTGCTGATAGGAGGAGCATCTGCAATAATTGCCCGAAGGTTCAAGCTCCTATTAGATAAGTTTATGAGATACTCTAGGGGAATGATAAACCATCTCAAAAGCTGCATTTATGGTTGGAATGCTTCAGCCCAAACGCTCCAAAACCTATCCAACATCTTTGGGGTGTTGTGCAAGTTAAATTGGGACCACTTTAGTTACTTGGGAATGCGAGTGAGCATGGGTCGTGCTAGAGCTGAAATCTGGGACAAAATGCTTGATAAATTGAAAAAGAAAGTCCACAACTGGGGATCCTTCTGGCTCAACCCAGCTGGTCATATGGTGCTCCTAAAATCAGACCTATCTTCGCTTCCTTTATATCAGTTCTCCTTAGCTCAGGCACCAACCTCTTTTCATCACAAAATGGAAAGTATTCTTAGACATTTCTTATGGCAGGGTGTAAAAAATGATAAGAAAAAATATAACCTGGTTAGTTGGAAATAAGTTATCCAAAGTCAGGAAAAAGGCGAGCTTGGAATCAGATCTCCATTGTTCACTAACTTAGCCTTCGGGGGCAAGCTTATCTGGAGATTGTTAGAGGAGCAGCAAGCTTGGTGGAAAAAAGTCATCGAGGTCAAATACCTTAACAATCCAAGGCAACAACTGCTAGCTAGTGAAATACCTGTAAGGAGAAACACAGGTATTTGGAAACTCTGCAAAAAAGCCATCTCTTTTATGGCACAAAATGTTTCAATGGTCCCCAAAGGTGGCAGTAAAATCAGCATTAGAAGCGATAAGATAATGGGAAATAAAGCCATCAGCAACTTCCCAGGTATGGAACTAATCATCCTCTATTTCCAAAGCAAGGGATTATATCATTTAAATCAAATTTCACATTGGGGTATAGATTCGCAGGCGTGGAAGGGTTGGAGCTTCCCTCCCATCCCTCTTCATCTCAAAGAATCCTTTAACAATTTCTAGAATCATGTCCATAACATCACGCCTATATCTAAAAATGGTGCCGACGGTTTCCGATGGGACCCTACGGGTTCAAGCTACTCAATCTAGGCAGGTTACAATTATTTGTGCAACAGGGATCACCCCACTTCTCCATGGACGTATTGGAAAGCAACCTGGAAAGCTGAAGCTATCCCCAAAGTTAAATTCTTCATGTGGACCCTTGTAAAAGGGAAGACTCTCACCTCAGAAAATCTGCAAAAGAAAGGCATCATGGGTCCCTCCCGATGCCCGAATTGTCATGAAGCTGAGGAGACCATGCAACACCTCTTCATTTCATGTCCTTTCGTCGTCTCCTGTTGGAAAGGCATAGCCTCCTTTGACTCATTCACCTGGAATTTACATCAGTCCATTGGCGAAGCCTTAAGCATCTGGAAGAAAAGTTATCCCTGGCAAAATAAGAAAAATAGCATTGTCAAGAGGGTCTGGGACACCCTCCCATACGCACTCTTATGGAAAATATGGATTGCAAGAAACTGCAAGGTTTTCAAGGACCAGGAGACTTTAACCAGACATATTTGTAGTAAAGCCAAAAGTCTGGCAATAGAAGCCATAGCTGCCAGGAAACTAAAGAAAATCGACATGGCCAGGTTCTGTAACGAAGAGAGAGACTTCATCAGAAATCTGATAGACAAGTGTAGCATCCTCTCTCCAGCAGTCACCCACAATAATTCTTCTAACACCCTCGGTCATAACTGGAAAATAAGATTAAAGTAGGGTGAATTCATTGAATGGCTTTACAACAGCAACACTCATATCATATTCTTTGATGGTGCCTCCAAGTCTAACCCGGGGGTTGCGGGAGCAAGGGGAATCATCTATACACCCAAAGGAGACCCCCTTATCTCTTTTGAGTGGGGTCTGGGAAATATTTCCAACAACAGAGCAGAGGCCCTGGCTCTCTATCAAAGCTTACTCCAGCTTCAAATCCACATAATCAAGAAAGCTTGGGTTTTTGGGGACTCTGCTATTATCATTAGTCTCATGATCAGCAAGAGAAAACCCTCAAATATCCATATACAACAAATCATCAGCAGATGTCAAAGCATGATCAGCCAAACCTGGGAGATAAACTTTTTCCATGTCCTTCACACTTTAAACCGAGAAGCAGACAAGCTCGCCAGTCAAGCCTGTACCAGAACCAAAGGAAATATTTTTTGCAATAACAAAGAATCCTTTCATTATCTCCCCTGATCTCTTTCTTGACTAATAACAAATCGTTTGAGGCTGACACTTGAACGAACTTATAAGGCGCTCTCTGTCCAAATCTACTGCAATCCTGATATGGTATTCTTTCTGCCGCCGAATGTCTTGTCTCCCACTCCTTTTGACACCACATTTTCATCGATTTCTGTTCTCTCAAGTGAAATCCGTGAGGCCTTCTCCTCCCATCGCGTGATTCTGTCCCTTATTCCTTCCATTTCGCTGGCTTTAAAGGCCTGGATACCCCACCTCTCCTTCAAGGTGTTGTCCATCGCTGTCGCATTCTATTCTGTCGCCTTTTAGTTATTTCTCTCTCCCTCCTTTGGATTACCTTGTCGCTGCTGCTGCTCTCATTTTCAATATTCCATGGAAAAATATATGATGGAGAACCTTAATGATCCAAGCGCCAACTGCTCCAGCTTCAAAATTGCTGATCAGGAATGCAAGCCAGAGGATTCTTCTGCGTGGCAAATTAGTCATTTAAATACAGATTAGGATGCTTTGTAAAGATTGTCTTCTTCTCTTCCAATTCGTCCGAATTTACTCTTGTATCAGTCTTCCTCATGTTAAAAAAACACCAGAAAATAACAGATTGTGGCAATGTAGTCAAAGTGCAAGCTCTTCCTTCGAGCTCCAAACCTGTACTTCTAAAGCTTTGCCTCCTATACTTTTTTGAATTATAAACAACAACTGATTTTGTGACAAAAAAAAGCAATGGGATTGTCATTCTGCATTAACACGACCCCTATCCCTGTCCCTGAAGCATCACACTCAAGCACAAATGGTTGAGTGAAGTCTAGTAAAGCTAACACATGACATGAAATCATGACCTATTTCATCCTCTCAAAGGTTTCATATGCCTCACTTGTCTAACTAAAATCTCCCTTCTTAGTGAGGTCTGTTAAAGGTGTCATCATTTGTGAGAACGCCTAACAAACTTCTTGTAATAGGTGCAAAGGCCTAAAAAGCTTTTCAGTTCTGCCACATTCTTGAGGGAAGGCCACTTGATGATTGCCTTGATTTTATCTTGATGTAGCTAGATCCCGTATCCCCTGATCACATGCCTTAAAATAAAGGATCTCACTCATACCAAACTCACATTTAGACATTTTTGCGTAGAGTTGTTGTTCTTCCAAAATTCCCAACACCTCGTCCAAGTACCTAAGATGATCTTTCCAATTCCTATTGTAAATTAGTATGTCATCAAATAAAACCAACTAAAATTTTTGTAATTATTTATTGAACATGTTATCACTTAGAACTAAAATTGATATATGTAACTTTTATCCTAGTCCAATGACAAAGGTCAGTGCTAGTCTATTTTTGTTTTAGTTTTATTCCCTTAGAATCTGAAGTTTTGAAGAGTTTTTGAGTCAAGTTATTCTCAGCTCCCATTAGTTTCAATCCACCATTGTTTTATAGCCACCTGTTATCTTATGTCAGTCACCGAGCCTTTTTGTAATTTCGCAGTGCATATACACTGTTAAAGTGTTTTCGCAGCGCAATCCCGATTAGGCAATTTCGCAGCGCAATCCCGATTAGGCAGTTTCGCAGCGCATCATTCAAATTCAAAACTGACAGCGCTGTGAAATCATGGATTCATACATTTCGCAGTGAATCTTTCCCCAAATGTCAAGTCCGTTAGGTGAGTCATTGGCCGTGTCTTCTCATGTCAGCGCATGTACCCCTCTTATGACATTTCACCACTCATTGCCACTATCACCACCACTAGATCTGTTGATACGCACGAATCATCATTTTCAAGAAAGGCCACCGTGCATAAATCTTAATGATGGTTGTAAGTCTTGCATGAATGACAAATCTGCAAGATTACAACTTGAGAGATTTTAAACGACAAAATTTAAAATTCAACTACAAATGATAATCAAGCGAGGTTGATAATCAAGCAAGGCTGAATTCAAATAGAAGCTGAATCACAATTCCAACCGGAGCTGGTAGTCATTGTTTGTGAAGATTTGGAAGAATCAATGGAGAAAAAGGAGCACAGATCCGGCAAATGTCTAAGGACCGAGCCTGAAGGCTTAGATATAACGCTGAGAAATAAAGAGGTGGAGAAAGCATTCAAAAAGGCCGGGTGCTGGAATTTTTGCAAAAAGTTACGAGGAGGACACGCACAGGTAACTAAAGAATTTACACTTAACTTCACAGGCTTGAATTCAAAGGTAGCCATGATAGAATTGCAGGTTCCGCCATAAGTGATTTCTACTGTGACAGAGATCCCACGAGGACAAGAGCAATGGTTTAAAAATTTCAAGTTTGACATGAATCCTTGCAAAGTGTTTTTGAAGGATGAATTCGTAAATGAAGATTTAAGTAAGGCAGTGCCCAGGAGTTGTGTCAAAGAATATTATGCTCATTTACTCACCTGCATACAAAAATATTTGACTTGTGAAGGAAGGTATAACAAGGTTTACTCTTACCATTTTAAACTCCTTTTGCATTTCACAGGGAAGGTCTCCATAGATTTACCTTTTTATCTTTTCCGTAGTTTGAGTAAGATGTGTGATAAGGTACAGCTGAGGAAAGAGGATTGTGAAACCTCTTTGTTTCATCATGGTTTGATCAAACTACTAGTTTTAGATGGGCTCCAAAAGGTAGACAAAGATTGGAATTCATTCATTTTTATGGCTGGCTTCAAAAGCCAGACTGGCCTCACTCCTATACCTGCGAGAGATTTCACAATAGCTGAGCTCCAAACAGAAGCAAGAGCTAAAAGAGTTCCAAATTCACAAGTAGGAAAACAAGTGAAGCCATTCATCATCCAAGATCAACCTTAGCAATCAACTAAGGGAAAAGCTCATGGTAAAAAGACTGTACGTGAAACAAGCACATCTAAAGTAGTCTCCAGGATAAGAATAAGAAGCCAGATGAATAAGGAAAAAGGTAAAGTTATAGCAGTCGAAGAAAGTCCAGTGTCCAAGGGAAGTCTAAATGACTTATTACAGGCCATTGACTTTGAGCAGTCTCTACCAGTTCAAATTGAGTTGATACAGTCAGAACAAGAAAGCACCAAGAAAGCCAAGGCCTCAAAAAGGCTTAAATTTGATGAGCCAGCTGAAGAGTTTGTTTTTAAACCTAGAAGACCTATGACAAGGAGATTCCAGCAAATACAGGAAGCACTGCCAAGAACAGAGGAAACAGGGGAAGGGACACAACATTGGCAAAAGAAGAACACAGGCAAAACAGTCATTACATCTAAACAAGACAATATAACAGACCTGAAGAGCCAATTGGAATCAGCTAAGCATGAGATTGCCAAATTGAAGAAAGCTGCTAGAAGACATGCAGTCATACAAGCAAACTATTATAGAATTAAAACTCTATGGGAAGAGAATGCAGTTGTAGAAGTGGTTGATTGCAATACACAATTTCACACCTGGACAGTACCAGCAATCAAAGAAGCCAAGTACATCAGAATGATCAATATGCAACTAAGAGCTGATAATAAGGTTATGAAAAAACAAATTGAAGATCTGAAGGCGCAACTAAACCAGCTTAAAGGACCTGCTAAATGAGTTTACATTTCAAGTAAGATTTTGTTTCAAAAATTTTGATAAGTTTGCTTGATCTTATATTTCTGAAGAAATCTAAATCCCTATTCAGCCTTTGGAAAGTCTAAAGAAGTTTTTGGAAATCAAAGTACTCGGTTAATAAAGGTCTCAGGTTAAAAACAAGTTTTTTAAAACAACTCAGTAGTTTCGTAGCGCGCTACGAAACTACTGAAGGTGATGATTTCAACATAAATCAAGCAGTTTTGAAGTTGAAGCGGGAAAATGAACACCTGAAGTTTCAACAGCCAATCAGACTAGCACAAGTGGAAATAGATGGTTTGAATGAAAAAGTGGCATTTTGTCCTATCATAAGAAAATTGAAGCATGCATCAGACAGCTTGAATGCGTTTTCCTTTTTGTTTTCAAAATAGTGGATGACACATCATCAAATCAGGTTTCATAACAATAGACAGCACATCAAAACGTGGCCACCGTCATATTTTGAGGGACAACAATAAAAAACCGACTTATGAAGATTCGAAGACCATAAAGCCGAGAAGCAAGGACAGTCTCCTAATTTTTCTGAACAGTGAAGAAGATACAACATCCAAGGTCAACATGGAGCATTAAACACCCATCTCAGCCAAACTGAAAGAGAACCAGATGTCAAAGAAAGGAATCATCTCAATTAAAGCCATTATGCATGTAATATGGAGTTAGAGTCATAGTTGATTTAGATCTCTAAAAAAACTCCAGTCAACACTATTTTGTATTTATTAAAGTAGTTAGAGTTTAAGAGTTGTTAGTAATAGAAGTAGTTTTCGAATTCCCCTCATGCTTGAGGAGGAATCTTGATCAGTTAGAATAAGAGCTCTATATATAGCTGAAACAACAATGTAATCAGTGTTGGAAATTTTATGAAAAGGCTTGTATTTGGCTTATGTAAGACTCAGTTTCAGTAATACATGTTTGGCTTTACTTCTCAGGATTCATGAGGGATTTTTTATGTTCAGAATATATGATGTTGTCCTTTTCCTAATTCTTGCAGTGTTATGGATGTATAATCACTCAGAATTCACTGAATGTGCTCTGACTTCCTGTATACATTTATAAACTGTCTGGTCCTATATGAGTTTATGTTCTGAATGTTTAAATGCTGAATGCCCTGACTTCCATGTAAGTTTGAGTTCATTGTTATATTGAGGTGTTGTTGACTCCATAAGCCCAATGGATAGTTGTTAAATGTGTTTCCACCATTCATATTTTTCAGAGTTGTTCTATAAGAGTTAGCCATCTTATCTTTAATCAAAATCATTAATCCATTTAGAGAGAGCCCTCTCAGGTTGAGGAGGCTAAGCCTCAGCCTAAAGATTGGTCTGAAATAGTTACTTAGAGTCAACCTGACCAGCAGCCTATCAGGACCTGATTGTGAGATAACAGAACACATGGTTCATGCAGGACTAGAATGTATTAGGGGCAATTGTTAGCCGAAATGGCATAGAAAAAAA